>CAUJNA010003661.1:1499403-1551903 GCA_963377175.1 Effrenium voratum | reverse complement strand
CAAATGGAGAATTGCTGGGCCGCTGGAAAAAACCAGAGAGATTGGTGGAGAGCCACCCCCTCGTAGTTTGGCTGAAGCTGCTAGGAAAAACAAAAAGAACCGGGGGAAAAAAACGAAAAAAGACATCTCACGCCTCCTTTTTGAAGATCGCCTGTTGGGGTCGAGCTTATTTGCAAGGGGTCCCTGCGACTCTACTTGGTTGACGTTGGGTTTGGAGAGCCAAAATCTATTTGTTTAGCAGTTAAGTGGTTGGATTTCAACCACTTAACTACAATAAGATATGTAAAATGTTTCAACAACAACCATGTCAAGAGTCGCTCCTTGCTTGAAGGCCCATTTTGGCAAGCACAAAAGAGCGGACTTTTGCGCCCCGTTTCCCCATGGTCACTCAGCGTCTGGGTCCTTTTGTCTGAAGTTTGAGCAACATTTTCTTCAGCGAACCGGCCGGGAAGTGGAATAACATGCAGAACATGGAGCTGCAAGACCGTCATGAGTCTAGGAATCGGACCGCTTTTTAGGGGACTTCCGGACAAAACTTTGCAGAGTACAGTGCCGAACGACTGCTTCCAACATGTTTCAACTCACCCCACCTAGGGCCTATCCGGATTTGGACACATGGGATGCAGAACGCAAACTTCGGTGCTTTTCGGATCCTACACGCCGGGCCCACCAAAGCCAAAAAGGGGGGGTGGGCCTGAGTTTCAGGGGCACACACCCGCGCTAAGGACACGCACAGACCATGTTGCTGTTTCACCCCCCCCCCCCCCAAACAGAAAAAAACACATTGTGTTAATTGTTTAAGGAGAAAAAACAACTGGTGGCTCCCCCCCCAAAAAAAAACACAACAACAACAACAACAAACCAAAGTACTTTCTCGAAAAAACGGTGGCTGTACTGTACAATAGACAACATGTGAACATCATACCCCACAGCCGCACTGGCTTCCTCCCCGCCTTGCGGCGGAGGAACTCATAGGTTACAAAGGAGCCGTGCTCGTCCTGGAGAAAAGAATGGCGGAATGGGCCCTGAGGTGCACTTGGCCTCGGTTTCGTTGTAAATAGCTGTGTCCATTTCGATGTCGCTGTATTGGATGCTACATGCTAATCACTCGAGTCGTACGAGTAGCATGCTGGCTTCGCCCGCCCAGGCGCCCTTGTCTGTTGTGTTTCTCAAATTTGCGCGGACATGCTGCGCATCTCCCCCAAAAAACAAGCGGGTACATTAGCCGCTTCGTTTCTGGGCGGGCGGTGGCTCACGCTAAACTGCCTAGGAAAAGAATCCAAGAAACGCCACAGAACTTTGTGGAAACGTGAACCGCTGGCCCCGCTGTTTACACTTCCCTTCATTGATCTTCAGTCTCCGTGTGCCTCAAACTGGGGCTCAAACTGGACACGTGTCTGGCATTCCTGCAAACATGTGGATACGTGCCAAAAAAGCGATCCGTGTGCTTTGCGGCTAATCCTCCTGTTGGCTTCCACCCACAACAACCACACACACAGACACACAGACACACAGACACACAAACACACAGACACACAGACACACAGACACAGAGACACACAGACGCACAGACACACAGACACACAGAAACACAGACACACAGACACACACTCACACACCCACACACGCACACACCCACACACCCACACCCACACCCACACCCACACCCACGCCCGCCCGCGCGCGCAAGCGCGCCCGCACCCACCCACCCCACCCCACCCACCCACCCACCCACCCACCCACCCACCCACCCACCCACCCACCCACCCACCCACCCACCCACCCACCCACCCACCCACCCACCCACCCACCCACCCACCCACCCACCACCCACCCCCCCACCACCCACCCACCCACCCACCCACCCTCTCACGAACCCACGTACGCACGCACGCATGCACGCACGCATGCACACAGACACACACACACGCACACACACGCACACACACACACACACACCCACCCCCCACCCACCCACCCACCCACGCACCCACCCACCCACCCACCCACCCACGGACCCACGCACCCACGCACCCACGCGCGCACGCCTTGCGCACGCGCCCGCACCCGCGCCGCGCCGCAACGCCCGCACGCACGCACACACAAACGCGCACGCCCGCACACGCACGCGCACTACACAAAGACACAGGAACCCGCACACGCAGAAACACAAGCACAAACACGCAGGCACACAAACACACACACACACACACACACACACACACACACACACACACACACACACACACCCCGCCGCCCGCCCGCCCGCCCCGCCCGCCCCCCCGCCGCCCCCCCCGCCCGCCCGCCCGCCCCCGCCCGCCCGCCCGCCCGCCCGCCCGCCCGCCCGCCCGCCCGCCCGCCCGCCCGCCCGCCCGCCCCGCCCGCCCGCCCGCCCCGCCCGCCCGCCCGCCCGCCGCCCGCCCGCCCGCCCGAGCGCGCAAGCGCGCGCGCACCCCACGCACGCACGCACGCACGCACGCACGCACGCACGCACGCACGCACGCACGCACGCACGCACGCACGCACGCACGCACCACACACACACACACACACACACACACACACACACACACACACACACACACACACACACACACACACACACACACACACACACACACACACACACACACACACACACACACACACACACACACACACGCACCCACACACACACACACAAAACAACAACAACAAAAACAAGAACAGAAACAAAACCAACAAAAACAAACACAAACAGAAAAACAAACACAAAAACAACAACAAAACAAAGGCAGAGGTCTCCAAAGGCATGCGCCTGGTGGTGCAGGCGGATGGGCCCTGCGCCAGAAACCTCTTGTCCCTCGAGCGCAAGCATGGCCTCGAGCGAATCTCTCTCGAAAGTCGCTGGTGCATTGCCCCAGTTGAAATACCCCACCAACATCCCTACGGATAGATTACAGATTACCCCCCCCACCCCCTCCCCCGCCTTTTCACTTCTCCCCCAGCCCGACAAACACCTCCCCTCTCGGAAGACACGAACAAAAGGCACACGTACGGTGATCAAGCCGTAGGCGAAAGCATGTTCAAACACCTCGCCCTACATGGTTGGGGAAGTTGGGGATTCCCACTTTGTTCCAGTCCCCTAGCGATTGGACATGTCTGAAAGGAATGGTTGGAAGTTGCTGCTGGGCCTTTAGTCAAGTGCTTTCCTAGTCTGCCTGAATGCTTAACGCCCGCCCTACCCGCGTTCCACTCAAAGCGTGGGGCCAGTGCCACCATATGTTCTAGTCCGCCGAACTGGTGGATGACCCCCAAGCCTGCCCTCAGCTTTGCGCAAACGAAAACAGAGGTCACCTTGGATTCTGGCAACATGGCGTGAAGTTTGACATGCCAAAAAGATGCTTCGAGAGTCGCTGTCGGCAGCAGCTCCCTATGTCCCAAGCCTTGAGCTTTGAGATGTGTTGACCGAACCTCATTTGAGCCACAGACAAAACGAACGCCAAAGCATTAATGTTACAGCAAGCCCCCACCCACACGGAGTTGTTTATTGCTTGAATGTTGACCCTTGATTCATAGACCGCTCCTATCAATAGGAGAATAAACAAAAAAAACCGTAGAAACCGTCGATTGCCTGGTAGAGGTCCTCCGTGTGGCCTTCCAGCCTCCGGCGAACTCCGAACGAGCAGTCCTTCGGCTCAAGAAATGCGCGAAGAGCGCCTCAAAACCGAAACGGGGTGGAGGTCCATAGCTGTTGGCTTCCCTTGAAAACGACCCCGCAAAAAAATTGGGCGCGCAAGAATGGGGAGTTCCTGCTGGTGCCCTTTTCGCGAGCCATCAAAAAAGGCACACTCCGATTTTGCCTCGCCACCCACCCGAGGGGTGTCCTTTTGCTGGATCCTCATTTGGTTGGGGACGACCGCTGAGATGGTGGAAACTAACCCTGTGAGTTGATTTGCCACCCCAAAAAACAAATCGCCAAATCGCAACATCCGAGCCGCCCACCATAGGTATCCAACCTAACCCAACCTAACCCAACCTAACCCAACCTAACCCAACCTAACCCATTTCTGCTCCCCCCCACAACCACCCCAAACCCCCCACCCGGGTGTCGCCCCCTTTGGTGTCGCGCCAGGTGCGCAGCTTGGCCAGCCAGAAGCTGCTCGCCAGGAAGCTCTCCTGACGGCAAACTTCAGCGGACCGCAAATTCCCGTTTCGGAGTCCCGGTCCGGGCCGTCTCCCCCACCCCGTCTGCAAAAAAAACGATTATGTCTTTGCGGGAGAGTGAAGTTGAGTTGCAAACCCAAGAGTCAAAAGACATAATAGCACTTTTATGAACATATCTAGAGGAGCTCACCCCCAACCCCAGTTACAATGAACAACCCAGAAATGGCCCCCCCTCTTTCACAAAGCTCCGCTCCTCGGACTTCGAAGCTGCCACAGCCGCTTTGCCGGGACCTGCCGCTCACCGTCGCGCAGGCGATCGATTCTGGCCGTCGACCGCTTGCGTCAGGGTCAAAGGCCTTGACACCTTTCATAGACCCCTCACCTTTCTTGCTGCGCTGGGCAGGGAATGAGAACTGGAATGACGCCGAAAAACAACTAGACGACGAGCGGAGCATGGCGCTTAGTTGGGCTAGCCTTTGGGATTCTGGAGGTCTTGGAACATAGAATTTAAAGGCGTGGGTCTGGGCGTTGATAGGTCATCTTGTAGGGTTCTTGACTTGGAGGGTCATCGTACATTACGACACGAAGACAGTAGCAATTTTGTCATTACGCAGCAGGGTGCACACGAAACTGCGTACCTCTCTGTGTCTTTCTGTGATTCTCTTTGTGCCTCTGCGGCGCCGTATGCCCCTACAGTCGCCACACACGCTCTGTGACTGCTGTGGCAGCACTGACATGAAGACGAAACTCTTCGTGCTAGTCAATCGTACCATGTTAGCCAATCATAAACCTCACGCGGGTCAATGCGTACGTGCTTGCCTTGAGCACGCACAGGTCGAGCACACGACAACGGCTGCGCGTAAGATGACCAGGAAACTTTGTCATAACATCGACATGCGACCTTTCTGCTTGCTAGAACATCTGCACGTGGCCGAAGGAAACCACCGAAGAGCGCGCTTTCCCAACAGAGCTTTTACGCTTAGATGCTACAATACGAGAGTCGCCTCGCGCGTGACCTTAGCGATGCTTCAGCCGAAGCAGCGGGAATGCGCTTCGCGCACTACTCTTGTACTCAAAAGTTGCGAGTCTTGCGCCAGCCACAGCAAGAGCGCTTCGACACGCACGATCTCCGCAGAGGGGTACATTTCGCAAGCTCCCGTCGGGCCTACCTCCACCAGAAAAAGAAGAAGAGCTAAGAGTCGAGAAGTAAAGGTACAAAAGAAAAATAGCTTGTGTTTTTAGGATGGTGAAGTAACGCCCAAAAAGTTAGCTTGTGTTTTAGGATAATGAGATACTGTACCACCCGAAAAGTGGCATGAGAAGTTGGCAGGTCAAGTAAATCTCGACAAGTTGGCATGAGAAGTTGGAAGGTGAAATAACTCTCGGAAAGTTGGCAGGCGAAGTTTGCAGCCGCTGTTACAAGAAGAACCCTTCTCAATGCTTCCGGGAAAAAGGTGATGAGCTCTTTTGATGGAATTTGTTGGGTTCATTCCCTGATTCCCTACTGAGCACCAGTGTTTGAAGGTCCTTTTTAGTGGGGGATCTTTTCTTCCCAGGTAGCCAAGTCGCCGTTTCGCCGCTTGGAGCCGGAGCCGTTTCGCCCTCAGCTTCTCTTCTGTGTTGCATCTTCAGGAAAACCCGCAAAAACAAAACAAACACACAAGAAGGCTCACGAGTTCTTCATGACGCCTGAAGGCTGAGACTCTGAAAAGTCCGCCCCGGAGCGAGCGCACGACATTTAGGGCGGCTCGGGCAATAAAAAAAAACTGGCTTCGATTGTTGGAAGGGAATGCCCAAGTTGAAACCGCGAAGCGCAGCAATCCCAATCCGAGATAAAACTTTCAACGCAAAACCGAAAACGCCCTGTTCTGTTTCCATGCGCCTTTCCACTTGAACATTCCGCCTAAGTGGTTGACCCCTTCAACTTTCACTGGACCAAAAACAATTGCTTTCATCCAAACAGTTGGCAGTGCCAGTTCTGCCCATATTGCTGGTTCAACTTTGCCAGTGGTTGGACACCGCAGCATAGGTGTCCTTCTGGGAAAATAGATGGGTTTGCCTGGTAGATGACAAAACCAGGTCAACCAGGAATCGCCATCATTTGTTGTTTACCAAAACAACCAAAAACGACACGTATGCACAGCATCTTCACCCAAGATGTTGTGAAGAGGTCACAAGCACCCTGCTCCCACGCCCCCAATCCACACCTGGCTCGTCCTCCAAACCCTCGGTGAAAGATGGAGCGGTGACCGAATGGCAAGCAGATCTTTATGTGGGCCATGGTGAAAATACGAATGTCTCCCCAAGATATGGGAAATTCAGTGAGTCCCCCCAACGTCCCTCCCAAATGAACCATGAATTTCTGTTCAAACCTCATGCAAATTCAGGTCCTAGCATATCCGCGTTCTAACCGGTTCCCCCCTTCGTCTTTGACCCCCTGCGATCGACTTTTGGTAGTGGTTGGAACATATTTTCCTCGCGTGCCTGAAATGAGAAACTTCCACAAACAAAGGTGCGCGCAACCAAAATTCCGTCCAGACAGGACCCTGTAAACCGTACCTAACGTCACACTCCTGCTGGCCATCATCAGGACTGCGAAACATTTTGAGAGGTGGAAAGTTAGGCTCAAGTCAAAGAAAACCCAAAAGGCAACCCTCCTGGTCGGGGGCTGTCCGCTTTTAGCGGGGGGGTCCTTCTTGGAGGGAGCACCCCCTAATAGGATGGGTTTATTAATCCGGGGTCAACATTGCCTGGTTTGGCAACCTCTGAAAGGAACGGCCAAAGGAGCACAAAACACATTTTCTTGCAACTGCGCGGCACGTTTAACAATCATTAAGCCGCAAACCGCGCGCTCATACTGATCGCCTTCCAGCGTTCAGCCAAAAGGTCTGGTGGGGCGAAAGCATTGTCTACCTTCTCTGGGTCAGCACCGGCATACAGCAAGCACTGCACAACTCCCTGATGACCGTGCTCTGCAGCAAAATGCAACGGTGTGTAGCCACCGTTGGCAGCCTTCTCTTTGTCAGCACCGGCATCTAGCAAGCACTGCACAACCTCTTCATGGCCGCGGTCTGGAGTATGCAATCATGTGGCGCCCTCTTTGGCCGCCTTCTCTTTGTCAGCACCGGCATCCAGCAAGCACTGCGCAACTCGCTGATGGCCAAGCAGAGCAGCTAGATGCAATGGTGTGAAGCCATCGCTGTCCGCCTTCTCTTTGTCAGCACCGGCATCCAGCAAGCACTGCACAACTCCCTGATGGCCAAGCAGAGAAGCTAGATGCAATGGTGTGAAGCCATCGCTGTCCGCCTTCTCTTTTTCAGCACCGGCATCCAGTAAGCACTGCACAACTGCGTGATGGCCAACCAGAGCAGCTACATGCAATGGTGTGGCGCCATCTGCCGCCTTCTCTTTGTCAGCACCGGCATCCAGCAAGCACTGCACAACTACTAGATGGCCGTTTGCAGAAGCACTATGCAAAGGCGTCTTCCTACTGTTTGCGTCGGCAGCGTTGGGATCATGAGGCTTCTCCAACAGCTCTAGCACAAGTTGTGCATCGCCTCTTTCTGCCCCTTGCAGCAAGTCAACACCATTTGCCAAATCCTCTGCTTCTGGTTGAACATATTGCCGTACAACCGCCGTCAGGCGCTCAGCATTATCACACGAACTCTCTGGCCCCAACTTGCCTATGCCACTCGCCAACGAGAGCTGCCTGAAATTCCGCAGGTGCAGTCCTTGCTTGGCTAGCGTCAGGAAAACCCACACACACACACAACTACCATACATGTTGTTGAGTTAGTTAAGGAAGCCGGTTGCCAATGCACGTGGAGAACGTCAACATCATTCAGAATGTTGTTGTTGGTTGGATCTTCCTTGACCTCCTAGCAAAGCAAGAACATCGGGTACCAATAGGTAACTGGGAATCTCTTCGCCAAATGGCGTCGTAACGCGTCGAACAAACATTCGCCATCTTCCTTTCCGCGCGGCTCATCCCGCCACACGGAATACTCCTTCGTTGTCATCACATCCGTGCCATCTAGCAAGCAAACGCACGCCATGAGTGAATTGAACAGGCCTGCGCTCGAGCCGAATGTGCCTCATGCATTGCATGTGAGTGCGAGACTGTATCAACCAGCCTACCTTTTTGGTGACCCGAAATGGGTTCCAACAAACTGGGCGCCTTTCAGGATCCTCTAGTGCAAGCTGGAACCTTCTGAGAACCCCGAATGGGTCAGCATGGGTTTCCCCCAAAACCGAAATACAGATCAAAGTCTGCGCTTCGCCCGATGGCATGGGGACCAACTGAACCGGGTTTGCCGTTCTCAGCCCTGCTGTCGGCCGAGGTAAGCCTCAGCCCCCGTTCGAAAACGTCCCGATGTCCGAGAAGTGGCGAAATCCGGAACGAAGTCGTTCCCGGATCAAATAGGACTCCGAGCAAATTTGGTCATAAGCTTACAACGCCGAGGTAGCCGTAAGATTCATCTTGCCTGATGAACCAGATTGCGTGTTCAAACTTCTTGCCTGGAGGTGCTCCCTTTCGACTTTGATTCTGATGCGCTGACTAGGTGACAAACTTGTAGGATACCGGAAAGGAAGCAAGTGGAATGTAACTCAATAAGGGTAGGTGGTCTTTCTGATTTTCTCTCCGGACGCATCCCAACATTCTCTATCCCCTGGCAATACGAGTGACTTTCAGCTTGGCGTTCTCTCCATTTCTCCGCTTCACACAGCATCTCGCTCTCTCTCTCCCACGGGGAAAAGAACTGGATTGCCTTCGAATTAAGAGGATTGGTTGCCGCGAATCGAACTGTAAAACCACGGAAAAACCGGCGTATGTGCGCCAAAGGTCGATTCCCGAAAGTGCGGAAAGGTTGTGGGAGCCAAACGCCAAACGAAGAAACACATATTTGAATTCAGGTCAACCTCCCGAAAACCTACAGAGGGTTCTGCGAGCCAAGTTCGTAAACAAAAGCAACAAATCTAAAAGGTCGGTTCGCCAAAAGCACGCAAAGTTCGCCGATTGCAGCGTGCACGACTGTGCCCATAGGCCCGACGCCGCACCCGCTCCGCACTCGTTCCGAAACTGCTCCGCACCCGCTCCAAGCCCATCGCACCCGCTCCAAGATCACCATCAAGATGGAGGTGGTTTGTGCAGATACCGGAAAGCCCAATTGATATACAAGGCCATGTTTTGGGCCCACGATTGTTCCCCAACTCGCATATTCCAATTTGCCGAAGGTGGTTCACGTACAACGCCAGAAGTGCCGAGCTTGCATCCAAACGGGCAGGTTTACCGAGTTTACTCTGGCGCCGCACTACGCAATCAAAAGCGGACTGCGAAACATTGCGCAGCTGGAAAGTGCAAACCCCTTGACTTTGATCCGGGAGGTGTCCTCTTTCAGTGGGGGTTCAGACTCCACTTTTGGAGGGAGCCACCCCCAATGAATAGGGGCTTATTCATCCGGGGTCAACAATACTCCTCTGGTTTGGCAACTCTCAAACGCCTTTTTTGCCACCGCGCAGCACGTTTAACAATCATAACCCGGCTAAACAGCAACCCGCGCGCTCATGCCGATCAACTTTCCTTAATCGTTGGCCGCCGTCTCTTTGTCAGCACCGGCATCCAGCAAGCACTGCACAACTCCCTGATGGCCAAGCAGAGCAGCAACATACAATAGTGTGGCGCCATCTTTGGCCGCCTTCTCTTTGTCAGCACCGGCATCCAGCAAGCACTGCACAACTCCCTGATGGCCCTTCCGCACAGCAGTGTACAATGGTGTGCCGCCATCTCTGGCCGCCTTCTCTTTGTCAGAACCGGCATCCAGCAAGCACTGCGCAACTCCCTGATGGCCAAGCAGAGCAGCTAGATGCAATGGTGTGAAACCATCTTTGGCCGCCTTCTCTTTGTCAGCACCGGCATCCAGCAAGCACTGCACAACTCCCTGATGGCCCTTCCGCACAGCAGTGTACAATGGTGTGCCGCCATCTCTGGCCGCCTTCTCTTTGTCAGAACCGGCATCCAGCAAGCACTGCGCAACTCCCTGATGGCCAAGCAGAGCAGCTAGATGCAATGGTGTGAAACCATTGCTGTCTGCCTTCTCTTTGTCAGCACCGGCATCCAGCAAGCACTGCACAACTGCCTGATGGCCCTGCCGCGCAGCCAAATGCAAGGGTGTGCACCATCCGATGCAAGCCTTCTCTTTATCAGCACCGGCATCCAGCAAGCACTGCACAACTGCGTGATGGCCTTGAAAAGCCGCCAAAAGCAATGGTGTGAAGCCATCGCTGTCCGCCTTCTCTTTGTCAGCACCGGCATCCAGCAAGCACTGCACAACTCCCTCATGGCCCTTCCGCGCAGCCAAATGCAAGGGTGTGTAGCATCCTTTCAAAGCCTTCTCTTTATCAGCACCGGCATCCAGTAAGCACTGCACAACTGCGTGATGGCCAACCAGAGCAGCTACATGCAATGGTGTGGCGCCATCTGCCGCCTTCTCTTTGTCAGCACCGGCATCCAGCAAGCACTGCACAACTACTAGATGGCCGTTTGCAGAAGCACTATGCAAAGGCGTCTTCCAACTGTTTGTGTCGGCAGCGTTGGGATCATGAGGCTTCTCCAACAGCTCTAGCACAAGTTGTGCATCGCCTCTTTCTGCCCCTTGCAGCAAGTCAACACCATTTGCCAAATCCTCTGCTTCTGGTTGAACATATTGCCGTACAACAGCCGTCAGGCGCTCAGCATTATCCCACGAACTCTCTGGCCCCAACTTGCCTATGCCGCTCACCAACGCGAGCTGCCTGAAATTCCGCAGGTGCAGTCCTTGCTTGGCTAGCGTCAGGAAAACCCACACACACACAACTACCATACATGTTGTTGAGTTAGTTAAGGAAGCCGGTTGCCAATGCACGTGGAGAACGTCAACATCATTCAGAATGTTGTTGTTGGTTGGATCTTCCTTGACCTCCTAGCAAAGCAAGAACATCGGGTACCAACAGGTAACTGGGAATCTCTTCGCCAAATGGCGTCGTAACGCGTCGAACAAACCCTCGCCATCTTCCTTTCCGCGCTGCTCATCCCGCCACACGGAATACTCCTTCGTTGTCATCACATCCGTGCCATCTAGCAAGCAAACGCACGCCATGAGTGAATTGAACAGGCCTGCGCTCGAGCCGAATGTGCCTCATGCATTGCATGTGAGTGCGAGACTGTATCAACCAGCCTACCTTTTTGGTGACCCGAAATGGGTTCCAACAAACTGGGCGCCTTTCAGGATCCTCTAGTGCAAGCTGGAACCTTCTGAGAACCCCGAATGGGTCAGCATGGGTTTCCCCCAAAACCGAAATACAGATCAAAGTCTGCGCTTCGCCCGATGGCATGGGGACCAACTGAACCGGGTTTGCCGTTCTCAGCCCTGCTGTCGGCCGAGGTAAGCCTCAGCCCCCGTTCGAAAACGTCCCGATGTCCGAGAAGTGGCGAAATCCGGAACGAAGTCGTTCCCGGATCAAATAGGACTCCGAGCAAATTTGGTCATAAGCTTACAACGCCGAGGTAGCCGTAAGATTCATCTTGCCTGATGAACCAGATTGCGTGTTCAAACTTCTTGCCTGGAGGTGCTCCCTTTCGACTTTGATTCTGATGCGCTGACTAGGTGACAAACTTGTAGGATACCGGAAAGGAAGCAAGTGGAATGTAACTCAATAAGGGTAGGTGGTCTTTCTGATTTTCTCTCCGGACGCATCCCAACATTCTCTATCCCCTGGCAATACGAGTGACTTTCAGCTTGGCGTTCTCTCCATTTCTCCGCTTCACACAGCATCTCGCTCTCTCTCTCCCACGGGGAAAAGAACTGGATTGCCTTCGAATTAAGAGGATTGGTTGCCGCGAATCGAACTGTAAAACCACGGAAAAACCGGCGTATGTGCGCCAAAGGTCGATTCCCGAAAGTGCGGAAAAGGTTGTGGGAGCCAAACGCCAAACGAAGAAACACACGTTTGAATTCAGGTCAACCTTCCGAAAACCTACAGAGGGTTCTGCGAGCCAAGTTCGTACAAAAGCAACAAATCTAAAATGTCGGTTCGCCAAAAGCACGCAAAGTTCGCCGATTGCAGCGTGCACGACTGTGCCCATAGGCCCGACGCCGCACCCGCTCCGCACTCGTTCCGAAACCGCTCCGCACCCGCTCCAAGCCCATCGCACCCGCTCCAAGATCACCATCAAGATGGAGGTGGTTTGTGCAGATACCGGAAAGCCCAATTGATATACAAGGCCATGTTTTGGGCCCACGATTGTTCCCCAACTCGCATATTCCAATTTGTCGAAGGTTCACGTACAACGCCAGAAGTGCAACCGAGCTTGCATCCAAACGGGCAGCTGGAAAGTGCAAACCCCTTGACTTCGATCCGGGAGGTGTCCTCTTTCAGTGGGGGTTCAGACTCCACTTTTGGAGGGAGCCCCCAATGAATAGGGGCTTATTCATCCGGGGTCAACAATACTCCTCTGGTTTGGCAACTCTCAAACGCCTTTTTTGCCACCGCGCAGCACGTTTAACAATCATAACCCGGCTAAACAGCAACCCGCGCGCTCATGCCGATCAACTTTCCTTCGTAGCACGGGATTCAGCAAGGACTGCTAGACTGCCCGACGGCGCTGCAAAGCCGCAAGATGCAAGGGTGTGGTGCCATCGTTGGCCGCCGTCTCTTTGTCAGCACCGGCATCCAGCAAGCACTGCAAAACTCCCTGATGGCCCTTCCGCACAGCAGTGTACAATGGTGTGCCGCCATCTCTGGCCGCCTTCTCTTTGTCAGCACCGGCATCCAGCAAGCACTGCACAACTCCCTGATGACCCTTCCGCACAGCAGTGTACAATGGTGTGCCGCCATCTCTGGCCGCCTTCTCTTTGTCAGCACCAGCATCCACCAAACACTTCACAACTCCCAGATGGTCCCGCTATGCAGCAGGACAAGATGCCAGGGTGTGGCGCCCTCTTTGGCCGCCGTCTCTTTGTCAGCACCGGCATCCAGCAAGCACTGCACAACTCCCTGATGGCCAAGCAGAGCAGCTAGATGCAATGGTGTGAAGCCATCGCTGTCCGCCTTCTCTTTGTCAGCACCGGCATCCAGCAAGCACTGCACAACTCCCTCATGGCCCTGCCGCGCAGCCAAATGCAAGGATGTGTAGCCACCGTTGTCAGCTTTCTCTCTCTCTCAGCACCGGCATCCAGCAAGCACTGCACAACTGCGTGATGGCCTTGAAAAGCCGCCAAAAGCAATGGTGTGGCGCCATCTCTGGCCGCTTTCTCTTTGTCAGCACCGGCATCCAGCAAGCACTGCACAACTACCAGATGGCCGTTTGCACAAGCACTATGCAAAGGCGTCTTCCTACTGTTTGCGTCGGCAGCGTTGGGATGATGAGGCTTCTCCAACAGCTCAAGCACAAGTTGTGCATCACCCCTTTCTGCCCCTTTCAGCAAGTCAACACCATTTGCCCAGCCCTCTGCTTCACCTGTGACTGCTGGAACATATTGCCGTACAACCGCCGTCAGGCACTCAGCATTATCCCACCAACTCTCTGGCCCCAACTTGCCTATGCCACTCGCCAACGCGAGCTGCCTGAAATTCCGCAAGAGCAATCCTTTCTTGGCCAGCGTCCATAGGCAAACCCCACCCACACACACACACCAAAAAAACAACTACCAAACGTGTTGTTGAGTTAGTTGATTCTCAATGAACACGCACAAAAAAGGGAGCCGGTTGCCAACGAACGTGGAGAAAAAGCAAGAACTTAATCTAGCAAAGCGGGAAAATCGGGCACCAATAGGTAAATGGGAATCTCTTCGCCAAATGGCGCCCCAACGCGTCGAACAAGCATTCCCCATCTTCATTTCCGCGCAACTCGTCCCGCCACACAAAATACTCCTCCGTTGTCATCACCTCCGTGCCATCGAGCAAGCAAACGCACGCCATGAGTGAATTGAACAGGCCTGCGCTCGAGCCGAATGTGCCTCATGCATTGCATGTGAGTGAGCGAGACCCATGGGTTCCAACAAATGTGCGCCTTTCGGCCCTCAACCCGTATGGGTCGGGATGGTTTCCCCCTAAGCCGTACAACTCAAAGTCGACTTGAGACCTGGCCGCCTTCCCGAACTTGGGGCCCTGAATGAAAAGCAGCTCTCAAAACAATTTGCGGTGCCCGAAAAGATCGGCTCAGAACTGTGTTCGCAAATAGGACGCCAGGCAACCTACCCGTTGCAAGATCTTGCCTGATGCAACCAGATTGGATGCTCAATCTCGGCAAGCCTGGAACGGTTGCCCGCAACCAAACTGGGGCTGGTCCCTTTCGACTCTGATTCCGATGTGCCATCCGCCCTCCCCGGAAAGGAAGCAGGTGGAATGTAACTCAAGGGCAAGTGGTCTTTCTGTTTCACTGTCAGGACGCATCCCGACATTCTCTGATATCGCCTGTAGATCGAGTGAGTTCAGCTTGGCGTTCGACATTCGCCTTCTTATCCAACGCAGCACTGTTTTTTTTCTGATCTGTTTGTTCTCTCAGTCTCGCTCTCTCTCTCTCTCTCTCGCTCTCTCTCTCTCTCTCTCTCTCTGTCTCCCTCTCTCTCTCTCTCTGACTTTTGTTAAAATCAGACTGCTGTTTACTACAAGTGCAAGTGCTGTAATGTTGTTTACGCAAACAATCAAACCTGTAGTCTGCATAGCTCCTATTTTTGCATGGGCTCATGGATGTAGTAAAGCTCAAGGCCTGCCTTCATGTACAAGCTATGTAGCACCATACCACATGTACATTGACATCTCTCTATATATATCTCTCTCTCTCTCTCTCTCTCTCTCTCTCCGTCAACAGTCTCACACTGGTCCATCAGGCTGAGAACTGGATTGTTTGTGTTCTCGCCCTCTTCAAGACTTCGACAATTGAGTTCAACCGTATGCCCAGCTAACACACAGAACCCGGGAGGGCACCACCTCCCATAGATCCGGCACTGTGCTTTCGATTCCAATGAACCCCATGTGAAGCATTGGTTGTTGCTTGAAATGTCGCAACAATAAAAGGCGCACCTGAAAATGTGACATAGTTGATGTCATTTGGGTATGAACTTTAATTAGGGACCCTTTGGTGGACATGACTTAGGTGGGGATTTATGTCCACCAACCACTTTTCATAGGGTTCCCCATTAAAATTCATAGCCATTTGAGAGGTCCCCGACACCGTTGGTTTAAAAAAGACATGCCCGCTGGGCTAAAAACAAATGTGCCCAGGGCAAACTGACACCCGAATCGAAGGGCATGCGGGCTTACCAGGCCCTGGATTCTTAGGAAGGCTTGCCCAATTGAGGGCGAGGTTATGCGGAATCCTGACATGAAACAGAGAGAGAATGGAAGAGATTCCCAAACCGGGGGGGTAAGGAACAAGAGCTTTGACAGAGTTCGATGTCCCTTTCTTGAGAGTTCACCTCCCAAATTCAGCTTGTCCCTTTCCTCCCAGTCCACTTCTTCCAAAAGGGGTTGGAACCCACCCAGCTAACATATCAGCTCCGCGTCAACCGGTTTTCCTGACTTTTGACCCCTACGAATCGACCTTGGTCGTGTGGTCGCCAATTCTCGCGGAACTGAAATGAGAAAGTGCAACCAACAGCAGGTGGCTAGAGCTTGCCTTTTCCTGGGTGCGCCACGGGCTCCTTGTACATTCCAAAGGCGAAGCTATGCCTCGCCGCTCTCGGAGCCTTTCTTCCGCATCGCAAAAGGCAGGGTAGGAAATAAAAGATGAGTTGGAAAATGCCCCCAAACTCTATATGTGCCCTTGCGGTGTCCTTGGATATGAAAATTCCCACAGGTGTGGAAAGCGCCACTCACCCAAGCCACTAAACTCTGGGTCTCCTTGGAAGGATATGCAAATTCCCCAAATGCAGAAAACGATTCCCTGAGAAGCGATTCAACGTGAGGGAAGCGCCACTCACGCAAACCACGACCACTAATCTAGGAGGGAGAACTCTATACAGAGGGTACATGATGATGACCAAAACCCCATGTCCTCTGCGGGTGGCTTTTTTCAGGGCGACAATCTCTAGGAAGTCAAGTGCATAGAAAACTCCGTGCAATGGTCTTCAAATGGGCGCGGATCCACATACAGTGGTTGCTAAATGCTCGGGTAGTGAAGGGGTGCAAACTCTCTATGTCAGTCATAGTCATGGTTTCCTGAGGAACCCCTATTCTTCTTGCTGGTCCTCTGCAGGGAATGAGGGAATGACCCCCATAAACCATCATTCCCCAAACCCGGACTCGGCGAGTCAAGTCCATGAGCATTCCAAATCAAGCCCAAAGGAAACAGGTCCAGGTCCAGGCTCTCCAAAATCCTCCGGGCTTCCCGCCATTGCAGCGCGAGAAGGTCCACTTGCAGCTGCTTCCTAAGCCACTTGAAGTCGATGACAAAAAGTCTTGGGCTCAGAAGGGGGTTGCCTGACTTAGGGGGTTCTCCCCGAACCCCTCATGAAAGGGAATCCACGGCATCAAAGGGCCTCTGTTTTTTTGGCCTTTCAAATGCCTAAAGTCCAGAAACCAGCGATCCCATCCAACCCAAACACGACCACCCAAGCCCTCCGACCCATCCCCAATCTGTGGGTCCTTGGAATTCCCCCAAGGGCGGGGGGAGTTACAATTCGTGTCGCCCAAAGCGTCCTCAGCGGGTTTCCGAGAAGAAAACTCAAACAGCAGGCTGGATCCTCAAAATCCCATGCTCGCACCTGGCATCCGAAAGCCCAACCGAAAAAACCACCCCTCGACTCGCATGCCATCGCAGCGCCAGCCCTCCACCCCGTGCAGCACGGCATCGCGCACCACCGCCTCGCAGCTTCGCGGAGCGAGAGGAGTCCGGCGCATCGGAATCGTCCAGAGCGAATCGTCCAGCCCTCACTCCGAACATGGCACCTGAAAGGCCCCTGCAAGAGGAAAATGATCTGCCAGGTACCCTCCAGGTGCCTTCGGTTAGAAGGGAGGGCAAGGGTTTTGGTATGACCTGGGAATACACCCACAGGATACTGACCCCATTTAGGCACATCTCCGGAAACCGTGTTACTTTGAGCCATTCTGGGTCATGTCCCAAGGGTGTATTCCCAGGGTGTAATACAAAAACCCCGAGACAAGAAAATGGCTGGCGACCACCTACAAAAGTGGGGCCCATTGGGTTTGACCCCCAGCTGCCCCGGGTTTAGTGCATGGCCGTCTAAAGATAAGAGATCAAAGCCCTCCCGTTTTGGACGGGGTTCCTTGCAGAATACATCCAAAAAACATCCTGACTCAAAACCCCCCCTCTGTGGAATCGTCAAAAAGGGCTGGGAAAGAAAGGATATGAACCCAAGAGATATGCATACATGTATTTGAAAAGAGGACGAACATAAAATATGTTTTTTAAAATATGGAGGAAGTAGTGCACAAGCATGAATTGATTCGGAGTCCAGGTTTTTCTGAGTGGCAAGCCAATGAACACCAGACGGTGACCCACTATCATTATCTCCTCTCTATCATTGAAGGAGATGATCCTAAAGGTGACACATATTCCTGGAAATCTCTTATTCGACCCATCCCTCATGGTCCCACAGATGGGCTAGTGGAGAAACCCAAAGGGCCAAAAAATCGTCAATGAGTCCTACTGGCCATCAAAAGACAAGACTTCAACGCCCTCCTATTTTGGTATCTTGGTCAACGGGGGTTCTTTTCATATGTCTGGCCCACTGCATATTTGCATCCCCCCAAGTTTCACCCCATTTGTTTTGTGCAGCATTCACACTTCCCATTGTGCATTACCCACAGCTTTGTGTCTACGACATCCCTTGCATCCACGGCATCCCCCACTTCCCCTGCCCCAACATCCCACTGTGCCCAGCATCATCCCTTGCATCCCTGCATCCTGCTTTTTCATTCATGCCACTCGGGAAAATCTCACAGCATCCCTGCATCCGCCTCGGATGCATCCCCTGCACACATGCAGTCCCTGCATTCTGGCCTGCATTCACGGCATTGCATTCCCTACATCCACTGCATCCGCTGCATTCCCTGCATTACCTGCATTCCCCGCCTTCCCCTCATTCACTGTTTCCCCTGCATTCACTGCATTCCCTTCATCCATCCCCAGCATGCTGCAATCCTTACTTACAACATCCCCAGCACCCCCTACATCCCCTGCATCCTCCGCATCCTGCTAGAGTATGTTTGCACCACAGTTAAGTTGCTGCTCCCTACATGAGGCACCTGAACACTTCCCGTTTTCCCTTCAATTCCCTTTGCACCACCCCCCCCCTCCCCGGCAGGAAAATTGCGGCTCCGTTGAGATCGCATGCCTGCATCGGCTCACTCAGACCCATTTCGCAGCACTCCAACCTCATCGAATGGAATCCCCAACATAGGCCCTCCCCGGGGTTCTCAAATGGTCCACCCTCAACATGATGAATTGCCACACTGAGCTCGGACCGTCTGCTTGCCAAGGGATTGAGGGCCTTTCTTGACGAGTGACATGCCTCTTGCAAGTTGGTGGCCGACGAATGGATCGAAAAATCGTCTGGGGCTTAACAAAGACTCTTGGTGGGCGGTGAATGCAACCCTGTTGGCTTTTTCTCGATTTAACCCCGACCTCCAGGTGGATCACACCATTTGGGACCTAAGCATGCGGCAACCAAGTCTCGGTCCTTGCGTCTAAAAAACAAGCAACGGATCATAGACTAGGAATGCAGGATCCCTGTCCTCGAAGGAAGAACATACGAATCGATGTATCAACAAACTCCTGAATAAACCAAGAAATCGATAAATGCATCATTGAATCAAGAAACAACCAGATAGCTGAACAAACAAGTATACGACTACACAAGTGCACATCTACACGAGTACACAAGAACAACAACCACCAATACAAATAAACATATGTTTTTGTCTTTCTCTAAGGGACCCCCCCCTCCACAAAAAAAAAGAAGTTCCTATTGGTTCCCCATAACAAAAGACGAAAACAACTCCAAAGAGAGTTGTACCCTTACAAGAAGGACAGACAGACCCAGGCCTTGAGGCAGGGGTGCTGGTCCACGGCGAGCGCCATGACGCGGAAGTAGTAGCTCTGGACCTGAAGGGGAAAAAACAAAACCGGTGCTAGGTCCTCCAGAAGAGAGGTTAGAATAAGGGTACCCAACTTTCTTCTGTGGTCTATTTTAGTAGGGGAACCCTCCCAAAGAAGGGTAAAAGGGAACTACTGGGGGACCTAGGGTGGTATGGAGGTGGAGCTGAGGTGATTCCGGGTATCTACGGGATTCATGCCCTTCCCGGTGAGTTCGATCGCTTGGTCTGCAATCCGCAGTGGGTCACGGATTCAAACGGGTGGATTCGAAGTCATCTGAGGGTCGTGGATTCGAATAAATGGGTTCCTTCGCTACATGTGTTTGATCTGCATGGCCCCCGGATCATGTCAGCGTCCGGATCTTGCTCAGCAGATTCGTAAAACAACAAAAAACGAGCGCTTAGTGGGATGTTTCTGTGTTTATTGTTTTAGTGTTTTTCTTAGATGTTGTCAGTGGGATGACCTGACCCAACAAACACTCCAATGCCCAACCCGTCCCACGCTCCCTCTCGTTTGGCCTTATTTGGCCTTAGTTGCCTTGACGTGTGTTGTCCCCTGAGTCAAGTAACCCTTCATCGTGGTTTGAATTGGTGTGTGGGGATTAAGCCCTGGCTTTTGTGGAGGGTTCATGGGAAATGTCTTCTTAAGTACCTGGTTCTGGTCGGGCATTTGCAACTGCTCAAAACATGTGGCCGTGTCTTGCTTCAAAAAACCAACAACCGCAAAAACGGATGTCGCTTTCCCCCCCCGTGGCTTCCCCCATTAAACAAAAAAACCGAAAACAACCACACACCAACCAAAGAAAGCCTGGTGAAAGCAGCAACTCTCTGCAAAAAAGAGGGCGACACCGAGGGGATCTGCTCTTCTCTTTTCTGGTTTGTCTGGAACGCCCGGTTTTTGACCCTCGTTGACCCGTTTTCCCCAACTCCCGAAGAAAAGCAAGACCAGCTCCGAGGGTCCCAGGATCCCAGGGTCCCAGGGGCCTTCTGCAGGGCGCGCTCCTGAGAAGTGGCCACCAGCCACACCCAGGTGCTCTCCTCAGGCCTGAGCAGCGGATCGGGCTGGTGGGGGGGCTGGGGGGTCTCAGAGTACCTCCAAAAAAACGTGCGCCTTTTGGTGGGGCCAAAGAGGGTACAACCAAAAAACGCGGGCCATGTGTGTGTTGTTTCACCTGAAATCTTGGGGATCTCTGCAGACATCTCTGCTGGAACCTTCACAGAAAGTTCTGGGGTCCAAAGATTCCGGGGCTGGGCGAATTGTTGAGTCGTATCTATCCTCTTGGGTGGAAAGGAAACAACGCAAAAACCGGGCCCCATTTTCAGTCAGATCCCTGTTTTGACACATACCCGTGATCAACACTCCCAGCATGGCCCCTCATGAGAAAACTGGGCCTAGTCCCCTGGAGGAAATCCAGAGCTCCGACTCGTGCCCGAATCGCAACCCCAATGGACCGCCCACCTCGGTGGTTCCGAGGCGGGCCCCATGGGCTTGGCTCCGGAGCCAAGCCCAAATCGCTGGCTTCGATTTTTAAGATATTTCCAGGAAGCTGTTTTCCTAGGAAGTTCACCCGATTTCACCCACCGAAAGAAACGGACGGAATAAAGCAGGGTCTTTCCACCCACTGTCAACGCCTTGAATGGATTTGCCAAAAGAATCCAAACTTTCTATCCACCAAACTTGTCCAAACCCAAAAAACGGGGCCAAAGCCAGACACTCAGCGAGTAGGCAACCACAGCAAAACAGCATAGAGTCACAGACACCAATCTGCCCAAACCCATCGACCCACAAATGGATACACTTGGAATACATCCACTCAGTTGTTCAGTGACCCTGGAAAAAAAGGGAACCCTTTTTGGGGGAAGACAATTTTAGTGGGGCAGCCACCAAAAAAAAAAGGAAAAAGGGAGCCACTGAACAACTGAGAATACATCCATTTACCCATTCCCGAGCAACCCTCCGCTTTGGCCTCCCGCTCACTCACTCGCTCACTCGCTCACTCCCGCCAGGCCACGCGCGGCGCATGAGCTGCACAAAGAGCCCGCTGAGGCCCAGCACATCCTCGTGCAGCTTCGCCACCGCATCGCGCACCGTCACCGTCCTAAAATACGGGAAAATTGGGGGAAAATACGCAGAAGAAGAAAAATCCTTGTCGAAAAGGAGTGGGGGGGTTGGGGGAAGGGGGGGAACCGCCAAATCTGTGGGAAAATTCAAATTGCCAAGATCTGCAGAGGGGCCTTTGGCTGATTGAGTTGGCGCCTTGGGCCCAACAGCCCCACGATCCAATGATCGCAGTAAAGCGGTTCACTAGAACCGGGCTATCGACAAGCATGTTTCTCCAACTGGAAGTTCTGATTCAAGCCTGCAATCACGAACTCGGCGGCTCACTAGGTTCGACCCCCAAAATTTCTGCCGGGTCTTTGGTTCAAATCCTGCCCTATCCTTTGGGACCATCAGGAGTCCAGTTCCCCCATCTTTGATGCCTTGAACAACGCATGCGAATCCGAAACCATGGGCAGTTGGGACGGGGCCGATTCGATTCTCGATTTCGTCCATAGGCTCTGAAGCGATTGATCGAACCCGCTGACTCACCGCCCGCGCCAAGTGTCTGGTTCATGAGGTAGAAGAGCCGCATGCCGCAGTCCAGCTCCGACACCTGCGAAGTGAGATGCACTGCGCGACCATGGGGGAAATCAAGGATGACGGAAAGCGACTTTGAGTCACTAGAGAGTTGATGTGAGATAGTAGGGGGGTGGGGGGGGACACCCCAACTTAGATTTGCACAAGCTTATGGACCGAAAATTACCTCAGAATGGCCGATGTTGACGATGTTGACTATGCTGCGTGCTGGGAATGTGGATGATGCTCGGCCCGATGTTGACTATTTTGTGTGCTGGGAATGCAGATACCACACATGGTCGGTCGTCTTTCTTGGACTATGGACATCTGAAACACAACGCACGTATGGTAGCTGATTGCGCTGACCCCAGCACAAAATGCATTTAGCATGAGGGTTGTTTGGGGTGACGCGGCCTACTGGAGCCCTTGCGCAGGCCACCAAAAAGACATCAGGTTTTCCAGACCACACAAAATGAGATCGGGGCATGTTCATCCCTTCAGGACGCGCTGTTTGGGGGGGAGGTGGGGGGGGGGGAAGGAAACGGCGCCATGCACCTCACCATCAGTGCGACTTCGTCTGCGGCTGCTGGTTTGTGGCACACGGTGCTTGGGCAGATGCTGGCAGCAGATGTCGCGGCTCGCATAGACGGAGGCATGGCCTGCTCTTTTTTGCTGCCCACACGGCGCGGCTTTTGCAACTATGACATGGCTCGTGCCAGCGCAAAGCACTCTTTCTTGTCGATCGCTTTCGCATCTTGTCTTGATCCCCGGGTCCCGTTTCGTCGGTGGGCCCCTTAGGCTTCAGCTTCTTGGACCTGCCTCCTGGAACTCGTTCAGGTGATAGAGCTCCTCCGGAGCCTTCTGATCCTGCGTACAACTTTGAGCCAGCTTTTAATTGAGTCATGCCCCACATAGCATCTGTGGGAGCATTGGGTTGGGTTGGGTTGGGTTGGGTTGGGGGGAGGAAGGGTTGGGGAGGCTTGGAAGATCCTTTTTTGGTGCAGAGGGAGGCTACACATCTTTGCCTCAAAGACATGTGTCAGTATGGTCTCATGAGTCATCAAAACCTGGTACTCATGGCGAAGCATCGAAAGGGCGGACTAGTTCGCACCTTGCAGGGTACTCTGCAACTCGCCTTCGTCTACCCGGGGTTTGATTGCCCGTGGATGCCACTGGTGAGTGGCTGAAAAGCATGGCTGGTCCGGAAATGAGAAGTTCTGAGACGCTGGCCATTCTCGGATGTTGGGCAATTTCTGAGGCTTTGGGCAGCAGAGTTTAACCACATGTGAAGCTTAATGCCAACAACGAGATTGAAAGAGGTCCCAAATTCAACAGGTTGCACCTGTTCCATGCTGAGAAAGCCCTCGCCCATTTCTTGACAAGGACCACTGAGTTCTTCAATTTCACCAAGTGACCCGGGTTCAGCTTGAAATCGCCGTGTTGAACCAGGGGTGTAAGAAGCCCTTGGCGTCCGAAAACCGCGCAATAACTCGAACATATCCAACGGAAAAGGGCACCTGCCATAAGGGCAGCGTACTTTGAGACATATCCGTGCGGTGTGTCAGACAGAGACGCAGCTTTGGGACGGGTTCAAAGGTGAACAAACCTGGCGCACCTGCCCTTCGGCGGGGTCCACATGTCACTCTGCTCACATCCACTCAACGAGTCGGACTCGAAACCTGCTGAAGGAGTCTACTCAAGATCATGTAAAGCAAAGGGCGGACATATGTTTGCAGACAAAACCTAGGTGGCTGCCCCGTCCAAAAAAACTATGCATGTAATATA
The DNA here is from genome assembly GCA_963377175.1 of Effrenium voratum. Classification (NCBI taxonomy): domain Eukaryota; class Dinophyceae; order Suessiales; family Symbiodiniaceae; genus Effrenium; species Effrenium voratum. Next base: position 1,528,259 of record CAUJNA010003661.1, on the reverse strand, counting down.
AAGAATTGCGGGGTGGTCCTTCTGCTTTGGCGTTAAAACCGCAAAAAGTGGGTACCCTGAAATTAAGACACACCCAGGTGATCATTTTGGCTTAAGTTGAGGTCAAAATGCGAAAAATAGACCTTGCCCACATCGGCTGATCTTCGGTGCTTGAACCACCGGATGTGTAAAGCTAGGTGCTACCAAAAAAAATGGGCTTGTTTTTAGGCCCCCTGTTTCTTAAAATAAACCCGAAGGAGAATCACCATTTTGGAGGTCCCTTTAAGAACAATGCCCGCTTTCTCTTTGAAGACCGACAGGCCAAACAAACACACATACAAAGAAATCCCTGACCTCTAGGAGACTGGGCTCGAGCCAAAGAGACTTCTAGACGTTTACCTGCAAACCCTAGCGGGTTGCAACAGCTTTCCAACAGACCTCTGTTTGGTGACAAGTAGGGCCAATTGATATGTCACAACTCATGGTCACGGACTGCGACAAGACATGGGGTCTCCCGCCTCCCCGCTCTCCCCGCCCGGGCCAACAAGCAAAACATGGATATCAAAGCATGCTGGGATATTGCGCAGCTGTTCCCAGCTGTCCCTAAACGGATACTGCAAACATCCACGGGAACCCCAGACAGGTTCCAACGTGGCGGCTGGAAGCAAGTGCAAAACCGACCGCTTGGGGCTTTCTGAATAGGTCGGTCTTGTCTTGATTGTACCCCTTGTCTGTCGGTTTTTTTGCCGGAAAACCCGATGGAACACCGAAATCTATGTTGCTACTTTCAGAAAACCCAAGGACCCCCCACCATGTTCATGTTTCCACCTTTAAAAAAAAGCCGTGTCCACACCAAAAAAAATCCCCCCCCCCCCCCCGCAGCTCCGCGCCGAAAACGTCCCCCCGGCCCGCGGTTTCGGCGTCGAGAGCGCTTCGAGGCGCGCCGGCCTGCTGCATGAGCTCCAGGGACAGCACCTCGATGAGCTGCGCGTTGGAGAGGTCCTCCAGCCTCACCTCGCGAGCCGAGTGGGGTAGGGGGGGGGGGGGCAGAGTCTCCGGCCGTGAGCTTTCGGCTTATGGGTTGGACCCCGTGAAAAAACCACCGAGAGAAAAAAGGAGAACAGCAAAAAAAACAAAAAAGCGAATACGGACCCCCCCAAAAAAAAAGCGAAACAAAAAAACACGTGTTTATTCATAGGGGTCCCCTTCAAGAGTGGTCTGATTCCCTTTGCGTGTTTTTCTTGGTGGTTTTTCGGGAAGGCAAAAGGAAACCCGCAAGTTGACCCTGTCCATTCACATGGAACCTGACAAAAGTCGGGGTGGCTTGGACGATGTTCCTTTAACAGGAAGCCTCGGGTGGGTTCCATGTTAATGAACAGAACTGTTTTTCTTTAGGGGACCCCCTTTAAAACAACTCCAAACACTACAAGGAAGGGCCAGGGCCATCACAAAAAGACAGACCAAAATATACGGAACAGCCAAAATAGATTCGCTTTCCTTTGGGTTTCTCCAAAAGAAACCTTTTAAAGGGAACCCCCAAAGGCACACAGCCGAGTCGTACCGGACAGTCGAATCTGACAGGAGTGTTTTTTCTTTCTCCGTGGGCGACTGTCGTCTTGAAACCACCCCTTGTCAAGGACAAGGGGTAATCAAGGAAATGGGATTATGGGGGATAATGAAGCCACATATGTTTTTGGAGGGGGCGGGTGGTGCCATCTGCTTCCAACTGTACATCTAGGGGCTTGACTTTTCTTTGGGGAGTTTTTGGGGATTTTCGTCCGCAAACCAGTTTGGAGGACGTTCCCTATTAAACTTCATCGTCATCACGAGGTCATGTAGGAGTCATATCCACGCATAGACCCTGCACGCCTATGTCGAGGCGTCTGCTCGTAGCGGTAACATGTCCTCTTCGAGCATCAAGAGTTCAAAGAACAGCTCCGGTACCAATTTGTTGTGCGGGAACCTACTCAAAAAGGAACGGGGCTGACGGCTGAATAAGTGTGCACATACTCTCATGATCAAGGCCGAATTCGGTCTCGCCGTACCAAAGGCAAAACCCCATTCGAATGACTTGCGCCCTTGTGTTAGGGTTCATTGACCAAATGCCATGGGTTCGCGAAAACGATCAAAGTGCTACCACGAAAGCCCCCCTACCTCTTCTCAAGCGCGAACACGTGTTTCCTCAGAAGCTTGTAGCAGCACTACACCCCGCTAAACAAGGCAAAGCTTCCACTCGCTCACGTGGATCTCCTGGACTCTGAAGGTGTCTCCCAAGATTCACAACTCCCCTTCTGGACAAGGCCTTGGAATTCTCTCAAAACTAGGGGATTCCTAATCTGCTAGCTTGTCTTTTGGATTCCGAGAGCCAACCAAAACCGAGCTATGCCCACCTAGCTTCGGCTTTTTTTCGAGGTACCCCCTGTTTGGTTGTCTCAACGCGGAACCAAAAGAGAAACCACAATTGAAATCGGAATCCCAATTCCAAAAATGGAAAAAGAAGAATTCAACAACCTCTTTGTACCTCTTTTCACACACACACACACACACGCGCACACACACACACCACACACACACACACACCCACACACCCACGCACGCACGCACGCACGCACGCACGCACGCACGCACGCACGCACGCACGCACGCACGCACGCACGGACGCACGCACGCACGCACGCACGCACGCACGCACGCACGCACGCCCGCACGCACTCACGCACGCACGCACGCACGCACGCACGCACGCACGCACGCACGCCCCCGCGCGCGCGCGCGCACACGCGCACGCGCACGCGCACGCGTGCGCACACACACACACACACACACCTACCCACCTACCCACCTACCCACCTACCCACCTACCCACCTACCCACCTACCCACCTACCCACCTACCCACCTACCCACCTACCCACCTACCCACCTACCCACCTACCCACCTACCTACCTACCGACCTACCGACCGACCGACCGACCGGCCGGCCGACCGGCCGACCGGCCGACCGACCGACCTACCGACCTACCGACCTACCGACCTACCTACCTACCTACCGACCTACCGACCTACCGACCTACCGACCTACCGACCTACCGACCTACCGACCTACCGACCTACCGACCTACCGACCTACCGGCCTACCGACCTACCGACCTACCGACCTACCGACCGGCCTACCGACCTACCTACCTATCTACCTACCTACCTACCCTAGGCGGCAACGCCCGTCTTCCCTGCGGTTGCGGATGATCTCTCGAGCGGCGCCTCCGCCGCGCCGGCGAGGCCGCAGATCAGCGAGACCAGCAGCACCTGGAGACGGGAGGAGTCGGGCTGCCGTTGCTGTGGCTCGGCTTGCCTGGACCCTCAACTAGGTTCTTCAGTAGAGAGGGTAGAACAAGGGTACCCGATTTTTTTCTGTAGTCTATTTTAAATAGGGGACCCTTCCCCAAAAAAAGGGTCAAGGGCACTACTGGGGGAAAGGGGAAACAACATGAATTTGGGAGGAGTTTGAGGGAAATCTTGACAGACCTCTGTTTGGGTGAGTAGAAATGTGGTTCTGCGTGTCTTGAAATACAGGAGCCGCTCAACTGGGCGACTTCCGTTCGGCTTCCCTGTCAACCAACCCCAACAAACCTACCAATCGCCAGGTGGAAAGTAGGGAACTGGACAAAATGGGAAAATACGCATCCTCTTTTGGAGGAAAGTTGAAATAAAGAATTGGAATTGAAAAAGAACCACCAATTTTGGAGGTCCCCCATTGGAAAAGAACCAAGTAACTTTAGCGTTGGGGTTGGCTATACGATGTGTCGTGGGCATATGGCTGCATCATAATTAGGTAAATGTGTGCATCAGAATCATTTGAATCAAGTCGGAAGTGAAATGCTAAAATCAAGTTGGTGGCAGTTTCTCCAAACTGTCAACAACAGCTCCAAACCAAACCGTTTAACGGCTGGACATTTCTGCATGTGCATCCCAGTTGACGCGAGTTTCCTTTTGGGGTCCCTTGTAAAACCAACCATCCAGGATAGCTTGTTGCTCCAATTTCTGCACACAACCAAACTCCCGATTGCGTGTGTGTTGCCATGCAAAACCAGCAGAAGGCTTGCCAGCTGTGGTCACATTAAATCCGCAGGTAGAAACATGTCAAATCTCAAACTGGCAAAGTGGCACTTGGACACCTTCCAGTCGAATTGACTTCTGGCAAAGTAGCCATCCATTTCGCGGAAACGGCCCAGAAGCCAGGGTCGCCCAGCTCCAGCGATAGGCGGAGCTGAGCGATAGGTACGCGCCCATGGAACCCACGGGCGGCAAGGCGTGAGCCGGACGGAGCGCGACAGGGCCAGCGTGAGCTGGATGTCAAAGCCACTGAGCGCTAACCAGGCCCCAGGGTGAGTTGCTTCAACCAGCGGCAAGTCGCAATGGAAAGATAGGGCTCGGTGTCCTTCCGGCTTCCCATCAAAGAACATCCCAAAGGTAGACATGAGATGACACCGCCCAAAACGCGGCCAAGGTGTTGGCTGGAATTAACCTTAGTTAGGAGACATCAGTTCCTAAACAACAATCACTGGATTTCCCCGAAAGTTGTTCAATCTACTGGAAGCCACCAATGGATGGAGACAGAGAAGTGAGGAAGTGATATGATTGGAGGCATTTCCCGTCTGTTAATCCTGGAAATTGGTAAGCCTCCATCATATTGTCGTTACAGCGGGTTAAAGGAGCTGGTAAGAAGGGAATCATTTCGCTCACATCCATTCGCTTCATTCATTGACAGCTCCTGGCTCCCTTCGTTCCCCAGTCTCTATAATTGACTTTTTGATTTATTTTTGGTCGTAAAAGCTATTAATCTCTGAGACATAGGAAATAGAGAGGAATTATTATATTGGATTTGTGTTAATAGGTGAGTTCACGACCTTTCCAACGATAGGAAAGTGAGGGAGAGAAACTTGACAAAGAAGATTATGAACTCAGATAAAAGCATTCTCATGTCCTTTTCATTATCTATCTCTTCTTATTTTATTTATATTTGCTTATCTTTCTAATGCTTTTTCACTTCCAAATCCTATATCCTGTTAACCTACTATTATTTGCTTTGTTTACAAGTCTTTTATCAGCTATTAAGCATTAGATTTCTATATCTTTATCATATTTGTATTCCTTCTGTCTCTTGGTTTTTATCTTTCCACTGAAACGATCCCCACTTTGGGAGGTTCCCTTGAAGGGAAATGGCTTCGAAACCTTGTTGAAGCCCCCAAGGTTCCGGGCAGAAACCGTTTCTTTTTCGGAGCTTCCCTCCCACTCAGCTCTGAACAAGGGAACCTTCAAGACCCAAAACATGTCCCAGAAGCTCACTCGCCAGGTCGCCGCCTGAAAAAACACGAGCTCAGAGGCGTTTGTGTGCCGGAACCCCTTGTTTTGGTTGGATCTGAAAAGGGAAGCCAAACGAAAGAAACACGAAAACAAAATCCTCCCGTGGGATTTGACGCCCAGGAGACTTCCAGCGCCTGGCCCATGGCCGGCCAGGCGCACCCGTGCCTGCGCAAAACATCGCTCCGGTGTTGGTAGGGCTGGCTGAAAGGGAGTTACCCTAAAGTGGTATGTACAGGGAAAAGAGGGAAGCCAACCATACAAAGAGCTCTTAATTGTTGGAAACACCCATTCTGTTCACAAACAGGTTGGGTCCCCTTATTCTGACACGTAACTTGTAGGTAAACCAACAGATGCACATTAGAAGAAACGTGGAGAGTTCCCTGCAGTATTTGTTGCAGAAGGCCGCAAGTAGGGGCAGTTATGAGCCTGTTCAGAAACCAGCAAGCTTCAATCTGGTGGTGACATTGTACTGAATAAACACCGGGGTGGCAGGCGATGGTGACAAGTTTGATGACAAGCTTGGTGACAAGTTTGATGACAAGCTTGGTGCCAAGTTTGGTTTCAAGTTTGCCGGTCGCCGCGTCATCACGCCGGGCAACTTGGATGGACGAAGTCTTCGGAGTCGCGCAAGAAGGTGCAGTGCTGGGAGATCTTCTCAGGTTCCCGGAGATTGACGAAGCAGTGGCACTACTTGCCGGACTAGCAGTGGCATGGCCGGTTGACTACCGGTATGGCTGGAACCTGGCAGGCCCGAAGCACCAGAATGAACGCACCCAGATGTAGTCTCTATGGCACCGGACTGTGCCCCAGGGATCTCGTCAAATCGGTTGTCTGAAGAGGATCGAGAAGCACTTCGACAGGCAGCCACTGGAACACTTCAGTTCGTGAAGCTTGCCAAGCAGGCCGAGCATGGGAACGCCTTCATTCTTCAACCTTGGAGCGCTGTGTGGAGCAGCTCTCCTTTGGCAACACTTCAAGAAGAAGTTCCTGGCTGCAGACCTCGCCAGCGGACAGATCAGTGTTGCTTTGGAGCGCAAGATGAGAAGAAGCAACCGATCCACAAGCCAACTGGTCTGCAAGGAAACCTGTCGCTGCGCAACGCAACCAGGAAGTGCCAAGGCCATGCGACTGGTCATGGAGTTCTGCAGTCATCCTCCAATGGCACCAGCAGAACAGCGCAGGCAGCTGTGTACCACCATCAGCTGTGCCAGGCATTGGTCAAGGACTTCAAGAAGTTCATCAACGGCAACAACTACACGAATGACCTCATCTACAAGTGTCCCAAGTGCAAGGACGAAGTGCTCCACCGGGCACTCAGCATACACTGGTGCCACGGGAATGTCGTCATGCGAGCTCTTTTCCCGACACCAGCGAGCTCAGCACCGGTGACTCCAATGCCCTGAGCAGATTGATGAGTTCCAGAAGAAGGCACGCAGGAAACACAACTTGGATCACATCAAGATCCAACTGCCTGATGACCTCAAACTCAGCGCCATCAACATGCTGGCGTTCAAGCTGCTTCTGACCGAGCTGGTAAACGACAGCGTCAACATTCTGTCCGGAACAGATGCAGAAGCAGAAACACTGGTCACAGGATCAACTGCGTCTGGCGCTTCTTCGAACCCTCTTCGGAAAGCAGATGGTGGTGAAAGGAGTGTGCACATCATTGCACGCGGAGACAGTGGACAGAACCGTCACCTTACCGCATGACTATCACGGGCGACGTCAAGATGTGGAAGGTGGACAAGATCGAAGACCCGCGCACTCTCTGCGGGGGAAGGTGTGCTGTGAGAATTGGTCGATTGCGTTCCGTTTCCGGCCCAGCTCCACGAGGGAACGTGGACAGGACCCAGATTCAGCCAAGGACTGCGCTCTTCAGGCCTGGCGATGCACCTGGCCCTGTGGCCATTGAGGAGCTGACGAGCAACCGCATCACGACAGCGACCGACACGTCCCAGAAATCCAATTCGGCGCCTGGACTCCTCACGGAGACTTTCCTGCAAGGCCAGCCGCGCAAACAGCAAAACCAGCCTCTTCCAATGAAGCAGGCTGCTCAAAATGAATTGTTGGCCAAGCCCTGTATCCCAAGACAAGGATTAAGGTTGCCTTGGAACAGCTCAGACAAGAACGGCCACTGGCGGGTTGCTTCTGCAGACCTTGCAAGTTGCTTCCTGGCGGTTGAGCCGCCGTAGAAGGTGAGCCGCAGCCAGCTTCCTTTGGTTGAATCTCAGCTGCTTCGGACGTTCCTCCTGCTTCGTCAGACGTCCCTTACGAGGCGCAAACGCGGCACGACCCACTTGTGGATCAATTTGCCTTTCTAAGCGGTGCAAAGTCGCACGTCACTTTGACGGCCGAAGCAAAAACCGTCTCAACGCACACCGCACAAGGGAAGAGGAAGAGGAAGCAAACGTGCAGCCACAAGCCTGCGCATACGGGATGCTGGTCCAACTTCATCAGAAACTTGAGAAGCAGGGAACGAAAGGTAGCGGATGGTATCGGCGTGTCCCTGGCTCATGCCATCTCATCGTGTGTCGTTTCGCTTGTGCCTCTTGCAGGGCAACCACGGTCCTACAACATAGGACTCACGCCTTAAAACTCCAAGCCCGCTGGAGCATCAAAAATCCGCGCAACCCATAATCTGCATCGAAAGTCCACGCAGCCGATGATCTGCAGCCCGCAAGCCGCATGAGCTAATCCGTAGACCACACAATCCGCAACCCGCTAATCATTGCTGCTTCCAATCAAAGACGGCCCTGGGATTAAGAATGAACAAAGCGCATTATTCATCCTTAGTCTTTTGGGAAGTGTGTAGTGGGTAAAAGCTTCAGTCTTTGAACAGGTGTATGGGGACTCTTGCATCAAAGATGGCCCTGGATTAAGAATGAACAAAGCGCATTGTTCATCTTTAGTCTTTTGGGAAGTGCGTAGTTGGTAAAAGCTTCAGTGTTTGAACAGGTGTATGGGGTCTCCTGAATCAAAGATGGCCCTGGGATTAAGAATGAACAAAGCGCATTGTTCATCTTTAGTCTTTTGGGAAGTGCGTAGTGGGTAAAAGCTTCAGCGTTTGAAAAGGTGTATGGGGACTCTTGCATCAAAGATGGCCCTGGATTAAGAATGAACAAAGCGCATTGTTCATCTTTAGTCTTTTGGGAAGTGCGTAGTGGGTAAAAGCTTCAGTGTTTGAACAGGTGTATGGGGACTCTTGAATCAAAGATGGCCCTGAGATTAAGAATGAACAAAGCGCATTGTTCATCTTTAGTCATTTGGGAAGTGCGTAGTGGGTAAAAGCTTCAGTGTTTGAACAAGTGTGTGGGGTCTCCTGAATCAAAGACGGCCCTCGGATTAAGAATGAACAAAGCGCATTGTTCATCTTTAGTCTTTTGGGAAGTGCGTAGTGGGTAAAAGCTTCCGTGTTTGAACAGGTGTGTGGGGTCTCCTGAATCAAAGACGGCCCTCGGATTAAGAATGAACAAAGCGCATTATTCATCTTTAGTCTTTTGGGAAGTGCGTAGTGGGTAAAAGCTTCAGTGTTTGAACAGGTGTGTGGGGTCTCCTGAATCAAAGACGGTCCTCGGATTAAGAATGAACAAAGCGCATTATTCATCTTTAGTCTTTTGGGAAGTGCGTAGTGGGTAAAAGCTTCAGTGTTTGAACAAGTGTATGGGGACTCTTGAATCAAAGATGGCCCTCGGATTAAGAATGAACAAAGCGCATTGTTCATCTTTAGTCTTTTGGGAAGTGCGTAGTGGGTAAAAGCTTCAGTGTTTGAACAGGTGTGTGGGGTCTCCTGAATCAAAGACGGCCCTCGGATTAAGAATGAACAAAGCGCATTGTTCATCTTTAGTTCTTTGGGAAGTGCGTAGTGGGTAAAAGCTTCAGTGTTTGAACAGGTGTGTGGGGTCTCCTGAATCAAAGACGGCCCTCGGATTAAGAATGAACAAAGCGCATTGTTCATCTTTAGTTCTTTGGGAAGTGCGTAGTGGGTAAAAGCTTCAGTGTTTGAACAGGTGTGTGGGGTCTCCTGAATCAAAGACGGCCCTCGGATTAAGAATGAACAAAGCGCATTGTTCATCTTTAGTTCTTTGGGAAGTGCGTAGTGGGTAAAAGCTTCAGTGTTTGAACAGGTGTGTGGGGTCTCCTGAATCAAAGACGGCCCTCGGATTAAGAATGAACAAAGCGCATTGTTCATCTTTAGTTCTTTGGGAAGTGCGGTGCGTAGTGGGTAAAAGCTTCAGTGTTTGAACAGGTGTATGGGGACTCTTGAATCAAAGATGGCCCTGGGATTAAGAATGAACAAAGCGCATTTCCGTTGAATCCTTCCAAGCTCCAGGGCTTCGTGATTTCGGAAGCCTGATTTCCCAGGTCCCCCTCTCCACGCCTTTGAATTCGGCCGGGCCTTTCAAATGCGGCCTCAGGCGGTTCAATACCGAGCCGGCTCGCAGACTCGACTGTAAAAGGCGCCCTGGTGAGTTGCCAACGCTTCTAAAAAGGGGATGCCTAGTTAGAGAGCACCCAACACATGTCCACCTTGCGTGATTCTTTCCTCAACATGACTTCCTTGAAAATGGTACATGTGATAACACACGACGATGCAAATGATGAGAGGAGAAGTGACATTGTGGCTCTGCTTGGCCCAATTCACAGAGAACTTGTCATGCGGGTGATGCGCATAATGCCGTTGATGAGGTGTGGTGCTGGTATTGTGGGGCCATACTGATGATGCTGGTGATGCTGGTGATGCACGTGATGCGGGCGATGCAGTGATGCCAATAGTACGTAGTGATGAGGCTTAAAGGAGACGCACTTGGCCTTGTTGCATGGAAAATCCAAATCAGAGCCTGCCCTAAAATAGATAACTTTGGAGTATTTCAAATACATGTTTCGCACAAGGTCGCCTGAAACAAACCCCGCAGCCAAGCGTTGCCACGTCTTGATCAAGCCACCTTTGCCTTGCTGATTTCATGAAGCCAGGTGCCAGGGCGCAGAATTCCCCTTTCAAGGGAAAGGAGGTTCTGGTAAGAGTGGCTGCATCATCGTTAAACAAGCGGTTGAAGCGACATGGTGCAAACTTGCGTGGAACACGCAACCAAAACAATGCCTCAAGGTGGATGTTGTTCATCATCCCCTAAAAATCACGGCTTTGCGCCACACAAAGAAAGAGGTGTTGTTTTCTTTGCCAAAGGGGTTCTGATCAAATCAGTTCTGGGAGCCTTCCAGAGCCTGTCACGAGTAAAAACCAAAAACAAACCCGGGGGAACGGCCATCTCGCCGCCCCTGGAAGGAGACATCGCTGCCGCTCGCGCTCGCGTGAAGCCCTGCTTGTACGCTCCGTATGGCTCGCTCATATATCATGCAGCAGGTTCGCCTTGTCCAACTCAATGCTGTAAGCAATCAAATGTGCTTTATTCTAAGTTGGATGAAGTCCGGCTATGCACATTCGATGGCGTGTAAAACCGACAAAAATCACATTTGCTTCCCAGTAATGTAGGCTATCTGGTCAGTGTGGTGGTTGTTACCACTTGAGGTTTGTTGCCAGGAAGCTTGTTTGCTTCATGCGGGCAACCAACAACATGCGCATTCTGTGGTTGATCCAACTCAATCCCAGCTTGCCTTTCAGGTCCCACTGCACATTTCGCGGTCGAAGTTGGTGACATGTCCCATGGGCCACTTTCGGCCTACCTTGAGCCTGCCAGCGGCTCGGACGGCTCTGACTCGTGTCTCTCGCGCTCGCGAAGGTGTGTTCCCTCTCGCGCTCGCCGACTTCGACATAGGGTCGATGTCCTGACGTTCTGCATGCAAACATCTTTCTCCCGGGAGCCCCAGCCTGGGTTCAGTCGGCTTCAGCGCAAAAAACGCCTGGCAACCTCTTTGTCTGTTCTTGGCTGTTGCTTTCACCGGATGAGTGCGGCGAAATCCCAAGCGCAAGGGCAACTGGTTCCTGAAATGGGCCTGTGTCTTTTAGGGTACCCTTTAAACGGAGTGTCTTGAAACGGAAACCAACACGAAACCCGCCTCTTTGTTGCTTCCCGGGTCCCTATCTTATTTTGAGACACCCAAATGGGACCAATGGGAATCGTTCACCAACATTCTACCCGTGACGTACGGGCCAAGGCCCCCTCTCTACCAGACCGCCAAATAAGCTTTGTGGCTGGTTGATTTCAAAGGAAATCCACCAGAAGGAAAACAGGATGAAAGCGCTTGTTGGTTTGTTGATTCACTTGAATCTGAACGCAATTCTTCCTCTCATTTAGAAAAGGCACCCAGTTGCTGCCGTGGTGCATCCGGGGCATAAATGGGTCTATCGGCAAGACTTAAAGAAAAACCAAGCGTACCCCCTCCCCCGAGCAAATTTTTGAGCAGCACCGGCGACGCGCCTTTCGCCCCCCTTGCGGCCCTTTTTGCGCTTCGCCATCTTCGCCATCTTTGCCATCTTCGCCATCTTCGCCATCTTCGCCATCTTCGCCCCGCTCCATCGGGTCCATGCACTGCTCGGGCCCCTCGCCAACTCTCACAGCACTTCCCATCCTCGCTGCCCGCTGCCACCTGGTTGCATGGGCCGTCTCTCCGGCGCCCAGCAAAGGATCTCAGGAAACCACCAGACAGATTTCCCAGCTTTCGTCTGCTCCTCTTGCGTCCACGCCGCGCCACGAAACTCGGACTCTTCTTCGACTTCGTGGAGCCAGCATCCAGCGCCCGGCAGATTCTGCTGGAAGACAACCCAACAAACCCACCTTTGAAAGCTGGGGATTCACGCCAGATCTGGAGTCCATAGCCAGTGTCATCTTTCTTTTGACTAAGGCTTATCCGTCTTTCGTCTCAAACTCTTGTTAGGGCTCCGCTGACACAATGATTCCGCACAGGCCCACGCTGCGCGGCACCGGGATCTGCCCCACTGCCTGATCTTTTGGACGGCAAGCCTCACTGTTTCGATGTCACTGTCATTTTCTACAGCCTTATGACATCTGCTGTCGAATGCTAGCTCGTAGTCATGCTTGAGGGCGCTGTGCTGCTTGTTGGCGGTGCGCACGCTTCCCTTGCTCAGAGTGAAGCATCTGCCACACAGCATGATATCATAGTGCTTCTCTGCAGCCTCGTTAAAAAAGCTGGCCCGAATCTCGCCTTCTCTATCCAGCAGCTCGACCGAAAAACCATTCCATCTGACGCAAAAGCCGAGAGATCTCAGCAGCGCAGATACGCCGAGAACGGCGCCACCCGCCAATTCTCGTCCCAGAACCCGGCGGCCGCCACACCCCCGTAGCCCTTCCACCGGAAGTCCGGGCCGCTGATCAGGAAATCCGGGAGCCTCAGGCGGGTTTCCAGGTGGAACAAAGGGGTGGGCCTCGACCCAAGCAAACAAACAAACAAACAAAAAAATAAATTATTCCAGCGTCGGCCCCAAACAGATTGCAAAAACACAATGGTGCACTACGCAAGTCCAAATTTTGTGCGCCGACGATGAACACGCTTGTGCCAATAGTGAAACTCTCTTGTGCGCCGACGCTGGACCAGGAACACTCTTGTGCGCCAACGGTGACCACACTTGTGCGCCAACGAGGAACGCCCGGCGATCTGACAGCCCTTTCTGTTTAGAAGCATAAGAACACCAACAGTAAACTGTTTGGGAAAAAAGGACACACAAATCGGATCAACAAAAGCAAGAACTCATTATAGGTCAACGAATCCGGGCTCGACACAAACCGGCCGCCCTAAGATGGTGCATTCCTCGTGGATGCCAGCTCTCTTGTCCCAAGAATATGGATCCATTCGGTTCCGTGGTTGACATTACCCTTAAACCCACCCCGAAGGGAAAATGGAGAGTAACCCAAATCAATGGTGATATGGGTTTGTCAAAAAAGGACACACCCATGACCCATACCCGCTCGTCGCACCAAGAACCCATCCGACGACCAATCCAGCCAGGCGCATGTTGGAGAAGGGCGCCCGCGTGTGGGGCTGGTTGCTGGCGAAGGAAAAGGACACCAAATCCACCAGCGCCTACGCGCAGGACCCGGCCTGCTTTCATGTATCTAGTTACACCTTCCTTCATCTTCAGGGATGCGTCTCCTTAACAAACTGCCCGAAACCTGGAGAAAAAAGCAACAAGTGAATTCGAGTTCTGAAAGGAACGATGGGAGAACAGAATGTTCAGTCAACCTTTCGCATGTAGTGCCCTCAGCAATTCTCCAACCAAATCCCGACCGGCATGTTTGGGAAGAAACAAAAGGCCGCCGTTCACCCAACGGGTTTGCGAATTGTTGGGCACCCCCACAAATGGACTTTGGCGTTCCTGTTGGTTTCCCTTTAAAACCACATTAAAAAAATGGGAGACCCTCAAAAACAGACACCCCAATATCAACCAACTTGAGATTTAGTCATCCTAGGTGCCATAGGCATAAGTCCCGATTCTGGTTCTGAGCATGGTTCATGGCGAACCACAAAAAGAGACCTTCTCACCACTCCCACCCTTCGACTCGGCTCCAATCGGGGGAAAAAAAGGAAGAAGAAAAAAACGAGTGGGGCTTCTTGGCCCGGTCCACGGTGTGTAGAAAAAAACCACCTGGGTATGGGTCAGAACTAAACCACCAGCGGACCGCAGGTTTTGGTCCATGTTTCCACTTACCAGGGTTCCATTTGGGGCCCATTTTGACCCACTGCCACCTCACCTCTCGCACCCGACTCGAGTCCCGAGTGCCCGCCTGGTCCTCCAACGCCGTGACCACCACATCCATCCCCACGCCGGCTTCGACGGGCGCCCGGAAGACCGCGCCGAAGGCGCCGGCGAAGGCGCAGCCGCCCAAGGCAAACGCCGAGGCGTTGTCACCGGTGAACTGGCAGGTGAGTCACTCGCTCAAAACCCGGGGGAGTAAGGGACAATCCCAACCAATGGTTGCGGATATCCGCCTTCTTCTTTCTTGAAGCATGGTTCTGGGTCAAACATGTTAATACCGGGTGTTGATTGTGACTCAGGTGGCGAGGCGGATGCGGAAGGCGGATGCGGAAGGCGTGTTGAAAGAAACTGGGGTTCAAACCAAAAGCGCTTTCTGGGGTTCAACCAAAAGCGCTTTGGCAATTTGCGCCGCCTCTTGTTTTTTTTTTGGCGTCCCGTTTGAAAGCGGGGCTTTGGCAGTGGGAGACTTCAATTCTGTGATCTCCAAAGGCCACTTTGGTGACTAGGAGTGAGTGCCCAACGAATGCTTTGGGCCCAGAAACGTAAACTGGTCCCAAACGGGACCCTTTGGTGGACATCATTTACATGGGTGTCTTTTTAGTTCCATCACACTTTGGAGCCTTAAAAATCATGGCAAAATAAGCCCAAAAGGAAACCAACCATTTTAGGAGATCACTCTTTTTGAGAACCCCCCCCCCCTGCCACCAAAACAAAACCTACTACAATATGTTTGAGAACCCCCCCAAAAAAAATATATATATATATATATATAAGCTCAGGTGATATCCCCAACAGCATGCGGTGTTTCTTTTTGTACTCGCACCACCCCGCACGTGGAACGCTGGTGGAACTCTGGTGGAACCCTCGTGCAACCTTGCCTCAGGGCCACCCCGGACCACCCCAGAGCCTATCGGGCTATCGGGTCTCAGCCCAAAGCTTTCAGCTGTTGGGGAAAAACATAGACCCCAGATAGCGAAAACCAGGTGGATGATTGCACACCAGGACCTCTAACAGCACCCCCCAAGAAGAGCGCAGCAAACATCACCCCCCCCCCCCCCCCACGTCCAAAACCAGCACCTGTACCAGCATGCATGGCCCCAAGCCCCCCCCACTCGCACGCACCTTCACCAGCACCTCAAACAGCCCCCAAACAGAATCCCAAAACAGCACCTGCACCAGCTGCATGCCCTATAGCACCCTACAGTCAATCTTGCAAAGATGCGCCTGCACCATCACCTGCATGCCCCCTAGCACCCAGCCGTCTATCTCGCAAAAATGCGTCCGCACCGTCGCCAGCACCTCAAACAACACCCCAAACAGCACCCCAAAACGGCCCCAGCCCCAGCACCCAAACCACATGCGCTAGCACTCTGCCGTCAATCTCGCAAAAATGCGCCCGCACCGCCACCGGCACCTCAAACAGCATTTCAAACTGCATGCCCCCTAGCATCCTGCCGTCAATCTCGCAAATCACTTTCGCCTCTTTATTAGAAGTCAGAACCGCTATAGCTTTCAGCTATCTGGGGAAGAAACCAAAAAACGGCTATGTTGAGACCCCCCCCAAGAAAAAAAACAAACACACACACACAAAAAAAAACGGCACTTTCCGATGAAATCGGCCTGCACCGGCCACTGCTCTTCTCCCCGCCCCTGTCCCTGCAGGCGTCGTGCCAGGCCCAGGTGCAAGAAGCGGTGGCTCGAGCGCAGCTTTTGGGCTGTGGACCAGGTCAGCACCTGGAACAAACAAAGATGCGGCTCCAAGGCCTCAGGGAAGCTATCTATGTATATATATATATACATATATATATATATATAGACTATAGATGTATGATATTGAGGAGCCTACGGCGTGCCCATGTTCATATCCGGACACTTAAATAGGCCAACAAGAATTCCAGGGGATACCGCCGGCCCAGAAAACCAATGTAAATATCCGGTTTAAATAGGTGCTTTGCGACTATTGATTTCGGTCTCAAAAATAAATTCATCCAAACACTTAGATCCCTCGCAAATCGTGGGGGAAAGTGAAAAATATGTGCTTTACGCTTATGTGAAATGAGCTTGCAGCATGCTCTTGAATTTTTCTCGGACTCCCAAGGCACCCCCCACCCCACCCAAACCCCAGACCCTCCCTTAACAGCAACCACCAAAGCGGTGCAAAAGCCGAAAGATACCTCCCAACATCCCTTCCAACCCACGCCCGTCCAGCCAGAGGTGACCTTTTGGCTTTCCGTGGCAAAGCATGTAGACCAATCTAAAGCCGGTGGGTTTGCCCATCTAACTCGAACCAAACTCAGCGATCAAAGGGACACCAGTGGCAGGGTGGATTTAAACACCAGTGGCAGGGTGGTAGTTCGGCTTGGTGGTTTGGAGTGGCAGGGTGGTAGTTCGGTTTGGTGGTTTGGCGAAACGAGTACCTTCCCCATTTGGCTTCAAAGGGAAGCTTAAGTCCCCAAGCCGCAAATCCAAACCACGAATCGTCGCCCCATGTATAAAAGGAAGTGGCCCCGGTTCAATCCCAAAATCACGAACTGACTGAGGCGGAAGGCGAAATTGAAGCGAAACCTTAGACGGAAACCACCCCTGCCATGGGGTGCCGAATTTTTCCACGCAGGTTCTTTTCTTTTCTGGATGCCAAGGAAAGCCACTCCAAAATTCCAGCGGCTTATCACCCCTCTATCTCTGCCCCCAAAAACGAAGCGGGGGGCGGGGGCAAGGACCACCCCCCCCCCCCCCCGGCCGCGCCGCCGCCACACCCGTGGCATCTGACGGCGCGAGCCCGCGGGAGGCGTCGCCTGGGTGGCGGTGCCCACGGCCACCAAGTGCCCCGAGGCCACGTAGGCGCCCAGCCGCGTCTCCAGCGCCGTGGCCGCGTCGGGGAGCACCACCGCCCAGGCCGACCCGAAGACCTGAGCCGCGGGTTCAGGGCGGGGCTTGCGCCAGCCGCGTCCAGAGCCGTTAGAACTTCGCAACCCCCCCCCAAAAAAAAAAATAAATGAAATAAGCTCAGGCGATATCCCCAACAGCACCACACCCTCCCATGCAGAATCCTCGCGGAACGCCCCGCGACCGGTTTTGCTGAGGATGCCGCGTTGTAACTTTGTAAAGCAAAGAGTGACAGCGCAATCGCGCCCGGCCCGGCGGCGCAATCGGGGCCCGTTCGGGGCCGACGGCGCAATCGGGGCCCGATCGGGGCCCGACGGCGCAATTGGGGCCCTATCGGGGCCCGACGGCGCAATTGGGGCTCGATCGGGCCCGACGGTGCAATCGGGGCCCGAGGGGGCCCGACGGCGCAATCGGGCTCCGACCGGGGGCCCGATGGTCCCGTGGTGCAAGCGGGCTCCCACCAACCCTCAGCCACATATTATAGCTCAACGCCGGTTTTTTGTATCCAGCAAAACTAGGCCATGCCAGCTTGGTACAGTTGACGCGGCCCGACTGAGTCCGGCCCCGATCGGGGCCCGACGGCGCAATCGGACCCGATCGGGCCCCGACGGTGCAATCGGGCCCCGACGGCGCATCGCCCGACCTGTGCCCGGTGAACCTCGCAAACCGTCCTCGTTGAACCCTCGTGTGGAACTCAGCGTGGCAGGGCTGCCCCATAGCTTTTGCAGAACCTGGTGGAAACCTCGTGGAGCGTTTTTGGAACCCAAAGCCCAAGTAATACTTAGTAATGCCAAGCATTTTCTCTGCTGCACAGCGAGAGTCCCGCAGCAACGTGATCTGATTTGCAACAAAGCCAACATTTCGGGCCGCATTGCCTGAAGAAGTGAGCAAGTCACAAAACTTTGAAAGTGTGCTGAGAACCATGAACTTCGGTTTTGTTAGTGTTCCGCCCATGAGCAAGGCGATCTTCTGAGCAGACGACGGGCGCACGACACATTGTTTTTCTTTAGGGCAAACCATGGAACCTTGCGGAACCTTTGTGGAACCTTTTGAAGCCAACCCTTGTGGAATGCTCGCGGAACTCTGTGGAACCCTTTGAAACCTTACCTTGCCCCGGACCATCCCACACCCCTCGCAGAACCTCCACCACCCCGCAGCCCTTGCAGAACCTGGTGCAACAATGGTGGAACGCTGGTCGACCTTTGGCGGAGCTTTTGTGGAACCTTCTCAAAGCACCCCGGACCACCCCGCAGCCCTCGCAGAACCTGGTGGAACACTGGTGGAACCCTGGTGGAGAACCCTTGTGGAACCTTACCACAAACCACCCCGGACCACCCCGCAGCCCTCGCAGAATTTGGTGGAACCCTGGCGGAATTACCTCAAACCACCCTTGCAGAACCTGGTAATACCCTGGTGGAACCTGGTCGAACCCTCCGTTGAACCAGCCTGACCTCAAACCACCCCGGACCCCCCGCAGCCCTGGCAGAACCTGGTGGAACCTTACCTCAAACCACCCCAGACCACCCCGCAGCCCTTGCAGAACCTGTAGAGCCCTTGTGGAACATTACCCCAAAGGACCCCGGACCATCCCGTAGCCCTCGCAGAACCTGGTGGAACCCTGGCGCAACCTTGCCTCAAACCACCCCGGACCACCCCGCAGCCCTTGCAGAACCCGGTGGAAGCCTGGTGGAACCACGAGGGTTCCACCAGCGTTCCACCAGGTTCTGCGAGGGCTGCGGGGTGGTCCGGGGTGGTGTGAGGCAAGGTTCCACGAGGGTTCCACCAGGGTTCCACCAGGTTCTGCGAGGGCTGTGGGGGGTCCGGGGTGGTGTGAGAACCTTACCTCAAACCACCCCAGACCACCCCGCAGCCCTTGCAGAACCTGGTGGAACCCTGGTGGAACCCTCGTGGAACCTTGCCTCAAACCACCCCGGACCACCCCGGACCCTATCTGGGCTGAGACCCCAAAGCTTTCAGCTGTTGGGGAAAAATGGGAGAGAAGGAAAACCCACTGGTGAAGAACTGGGATGTTCCAGGCCGAGCTCGGCTCCCACGATTTCAAACCAAGCTGGGAATTTCCATGGCTTCCCCAAGAAAAGGTCCCCTCCTCTTCCTCCTCCCAGCCCCCGACCCCCCTGCCTGGCGGATGGGCCCCTGCCAAGCAAAGGAGGCCTCGGCATCCACTGGGCGTTTTGTTGGTACGGTCTCACTTGCCCATTGGACCTGAACAAGCACCCTCCGGAACCTTGACTAAAGACGGATGGAATCAGGAAAGCCAAAAGGTTCAAAGGTCGGCCTGGGGCAAGTAGTGAGTCCCCCAAGTGGGTTTTACCCTACAAACCACTCATGGGACTGCCGACAGAGGTTTACTTGGTCACAAGTCCCCTAAGAGGGGTTTACCCATACATGCTTTACCCATACAACCCACTTGAGGGGCTTAACAGGGGTTATGAAGCACTGAAGCACCTAACTGCAACGGGGCTGGTCTCCACACCCCAAGGGTCCTGACCTTTCAACTGCCCAACATCGGTCTTCAGGTGCCCTTAATAAAACAAACGGAACCTCCCAAACGACACGCGAACTCGATTTCCGAATGCGTCAGCTTTTCCTGCTGGCTTCATTTGAACGATTGAACAGTGGGGGGGGGGAGGGAAGTGGGCAGCAAAAAACCTAAGCAAAACTGGGAAAGCTTCATTGTGGACCCCCAAGCGCCCCGCTGAATTTCGCAAAGGCGAAAGCTGGGGAGAGTCTGGGCGGTTTGTGCGGAGCTTGATGTTTCGGGCAAGCCGGTCAGTGGGGAATGAGAGAATGAACCCAGTGGTCCCCTTAAAAGGAGCCGCAAATGGTTTATAGGGTCATTCCCTCATTCCGTGCTGAGCACCAACACACTATGTGACTCCGAGCCTTCTCGCTTCATGGCCGTTCGGGAATCAAGCGTGGAGTGCACGGGAAAGGGGGCCGGGCATGAGACGAGAGCTGACTCTTCAGCAACCAACACGACCCAGAAAGGCGAGGTTCGTCTTTCACTATTGCAAAGACGCTGCCACAAGGGGAGAAATTCGATTGTTTCTTTTCGTCATCTTAGGAATGGCTGGGAGCAACCCTGACAAACTTAAAAAGTCAATCGACTTGCCTCGGACCACCAAGTGAAAAGCAGAAGCGGTGGTCCGGGCGCGTAAAGGCGCCAAAAAGTATTCTTTGTGTGTTCACGCAAGCACATTAAAATGATCCAAACCCCAAAAAGTGCAAAGTCCCCCTCCTTCCTCCGCACCCCCCTCCCGCCAAGCCGCCTGCGCGTCGCACACGCCCCACCGCGCAGCACCCACACACGTTCCCTTGACGTCGCACACGGCCTCGACCTCCTCAGCCTTTCGCTTGCAGAAGGCAGTGCCGACCTGAAGGCTTGACCGCAGAACCGGGGATCTGGGGGGGGTTGATCAAGATTCACCAACCTGAAATATGATTGTATCTATTATTATTATTATTATTATTATTATTATTATTATTATTATTATTATTATTATTATTATTATTATTATTATTATTATTATTATTATTATTATTATTATTATTATTATTATTATTATTATTATTATATTTATATATTCTGGGTGAATTATAATCTTTCACCACCCTGAAATGTTTGGTGGTTGAAGGGGCTATTCCCCACATAAACCACCATTTGGGGTGAATTCGGTCGTGTGAGGTCGGGATGATTCACCCAGGATATTCCAAATAGGCCTCGCCCCAAAATGACGGCTTCGAACAGCATGTGGTGCGGATTCATCCCTTCAGCCGTGTGGAAGAAGACTCGCCCCAATTTGACGATGAGCAACTTTTCCCATGCGGCAGATATTTCATCTTTCTGCTGTGGTGTTCCAACCAATGGCATGTGGGGGTTGATGAAAAGGTCCTCCCCCTCGTTTGGTGGTTTGGAGCCCGGTGATTCAGGAGGAGATTCCCATCCCTCCACAGGAAGCAGGGGCTCAAATCCCCCATTCATTAAGGCTAACCATGATTTACGTGGGACCACCAAAAAAAACATGTGATCTTCAAGACTTGGGCTCCATGTTTTGAGTACCCCAAGTTTGACTTCACCCAGCGATTCCCCTTGGGGGAATCAAAAGATGGAACCCTGATCGGGTATGTGTTGATCAGGATTCGGGCCCCGAAGAGAGGCAGAAAACCCTATTTGGGTCTCTGCGTCAAAACTGGGAGTCGGTTTCCTTTGGGATTCCGTTTAAACCAAGCTGGAAAGGGTACCCAGCCTCCAAAGCACACGCTCAACCAGCTACATGCTGCTGGTCGGTAGGGAGTTTCATCAGTTTTGGGACTGAACCATTTGGGATCCCAAATGAAAAGAATGAGCTTAGGGGGCTGTCTTGCTTGACCTTTGTAAGGGATGTGGGAATTGCCCTTACCAGTCACTATTGAATTGGGTTGTTGAAGGGAAGGGTGAGGAAGTTTCATTTCAAAAACATGGCGAAAGTGTCCCCCCAAATGATGCATCCAAGAATCACCTGGTTCAACAGGAAATCCTCTTCAAATCGAACAACGGTTGACTTTCGATGCGGCCAATACGTGCACCACCCTTTTCGCACCCCTGTCAAATCTTGGGACTTCGACCCCGTGCAAGTGAACTTTAATATGGTGCTGGTTGCAAGGAGAAAAAATGCGTTCTTATGTCCCCAAACCTGTTGTGAGTAATTACATCATCTGATAGAATTCCTCGGAATACAAGTGAGACATTGGTAAATTTCGGGAAATTGGGGAATCTGTTGAGTTTGGATGTGGCCATGGGTCAAAAGCCCGTACCCCGAGTGAACATCCCAATCCCCACTAAATGGGTTCTAAAATGGGTGGTGCACCCACCCCAAAATAGGATCCCATGAGATTTGACCCACAGCCATGTTGCTCCCCCCCCTCCCCCAACCCCCCCCCCCCCCCGGGCCGCTGGGTCGAAGTCCATCGGCAGCGGCCGGTCGTCCACCAGGATCTGTGCCGCCATCTCTGCCGCCAGGCGCGCGAGGGCGGAGTTGGGGCGGAGGGCGAAGCTCTGGACGTTAGAGCTGGCGATGCGCACGCCTTCGGGTCCTGCTCTCGGAGTCTGTCGCCCGGATTTCTCCGTGACATGAGTCAAGGGGGGCCTTCCTACTGAAATTGGGCCTGAAACCAAGGTTTTCCACAATGGTTCAACGGCTCCTGCCACCCACCACACACACACTGCGACAAAACACACCTCATCCTCACAGGGTTGATCCCGAAACCCGTTCACAAGGCAACCCCACCCCCAGCAGCCCCCCCCCAAGCCCCCACCCCCAAGCTTTCAGCCCGGTCCGCGGCTCAGGCGCAGAAACCCCCGCGCCCCGCTGGCCGCGCGCTGCAGGATCCGCAGCCCGAAGCGGCCCTCGTAGAGCGGCCCCCCCGCGCTCAGCTCGAAGCTGCCGCCGTCGAGCAGCCGCGCCAAATCTGCGCCCGGGTCTCTTTGGCTCACCTCGGGTCACGAGAAGGGAAGAGCCCACAAACGCCTTTTTTGCGGATTTCCGCTGTCATGCCGTCACCAGCAACTGTTTGGTGTGAGACATGTCCAACATCCAAATCCCAAGTACTGTCCAAAAAGCAGTGGGTGGGGGGGTGATGTTGCATATATACGCATGCATTTAATGAGTATATACGTAGGTAAGTGAAGTTTGAGGGCTGACCCTTGCAGTCAGGAAGAATCTCCACGCCTGCAGCGTCCAGGATCGGATGGAGGGGTCGTGCATGACCCCCCCGTCGTTGGACGTGTGGGTGTCCCACCACCAGTGCTCCTACCGGAGAAAAAAGAGTTCAAGTGAGTGTGGGTCAAAAAAAGGAACCCAAAATGGAACCCTATGAAACCTTGTGGTCCATATCCTGGCGGTTTAGTTTTGACCCATACCCAAGTCCCTGGTGGACATCCTTTGGAGTTTGAAGGGACACCGACAGGAAAACAAACAACAACTTCGAGGGGACGATTTCTTAAAAGGCACACCCACATCCAAAGGAAATCCCCACAGATGGGTTCCAACTCCAAGAAAGGAGAGTCCTGAAAGCAGTATATAGCCAGCTATGAATTTTCATCTGAACCCCGATTGGTAAACCATGACTGACTTGTCTCAAAAGGAGGAATTGGGCCTGCCAAAGGTTGGCGTCGTTGTAAAAGATCCCCAAGATCCCCAGAAAAGGACTTATGCGCAAATACTGGAAACCAGCCGGCGGGAGAACTTCGCCCTAAAAATTGGCGCCAGGGCTGGGAATTGCAAACATTATGTTGCCAAAACTTGAAACATACTGACAGACTTACTTGTTTCCGAAGAGGACACAGGAAAAGTGGGAAGCTCGTGCGATGTTTGCTAGTTGAAAACTACTCCAATGCCCGTCAAGTTTGATCGTCAAGGTCATTCTTGCAATTTGTACGCGGGCTTTGGCCCAACTGCTACGGTTTCCAACTGAGAACAAAATGCTGGCCTTGATTTGTCCTTTTTGCTTCTTGGTGTTATTGCTCAGAAGTGCTTTTCGAAGTGCAATTGATGTCAGTTTGTTTTCTAGTCAATGCAAACTTACCTGGCTAGTGTTGGGCGGAGATCCAGGCTGGGGCCTCCCATGTCATCACAACAGTCACCTATCTGGAGCTTTCCCTGTGATCCAAATCAGAAGAGCAGCTCAAAAGGCGTGTCCAAAAACCCGAGAGTCGGCCGACTGGCCGAAGCTTGCAAGGCAGCATTCGTGGCATAATTGATGCCCTAGGTTTGCTCAAGTACAAATGGTTTACTGCCTGAAAACGGGCTGGTTGCTTGCTCTTTCATGCAAGAATTCAATCTTTTCCGCCTGACCAGAATGGCAAACCAGGTAAAATATTCACATAGTTGCTGTATTTAGCACACATTGTTCAAGTGGAAAATGGGTCTTGCCAAGAAACGCGTGCTTAAAAAAACAAAAAAAAAAAACGGAAAGTTAAAATAATGACACAACTGGCTTGCCAAGAACCGCAAATTCGCCGAGAAAGCAAGCCATACAAAAACCAATGCCACTAGGTCCGCAAATTTGTCTCCCGGAAAGTGGAAGGACTGGACCCAGGTCCTGGTCAAACTCCTGAAAGGTGACGTTCGCACCCTCCTCCCTGGCAAGCCGGTAGCCCACTCGTGGGCTGCTCTGGGATCCTTAGATCCCTTATGGGGCCCCAAAATGAACAGACCTCGAATGGGGCAAAAAGGGGCAACCCTTCTGGGTAGTTCTTGGAGGTAACTGAGCACTGAAAATCGAAACAGCGCACAGGGCACCAGACGTCAGGGTGTTTTCAATCCAGGCTATGTTTGCACATGAGAATTCAATGAGGGAGGGGTCCTAGGCCGCCTAGGCCATGTATGGGAAACGAGTCATGCAACCCTGAACCCCGGAATCCCTTCCGGCCTCCCTATCAAAGAGGCTGCCCCAAAAACCCTAGGTATGATAGTTTTTGGAGCCCATCCAATCCGCTACTCGTCCCAGGCGGACCTGTTGCAGACCCTGTGCAGAATCAACCATCGGTTTTTTGAAGGGGCCGTTGATTCGTTGCGTTCGTGCCTTTCGATCAGCCAGGCAAAGCACCCTCCCCACCCCGAACAGCCAGCCCGAGCCCAGAGTGGAACCATCTCCAAAAACTACGACTCTGAATCTGGAGAGGGGAACCATCCTAAGTGTTTTCAAAATCAACTCAGCCCCAATTCATGGGTTGGTTTCCCATCTACCCTCAAGAACCAGGGCTTCAAATCCAAATCCTGCCATCCAAACCAACTCAGGGATGCCTGCAGTGGCTGGGCAAACAGCAAAACCTGCAAGGGCAACTGCCAAGGTACCCACAAATCTAGTGCTACCTTCCCCATTCTTTCCAGGCATCCTTCTTTCTAGCAAACGTCCGGAAACCCAGGGACACGCCCGATTTTTGAAAAGAATGGGGAATCAACCCATAGAGCAAAGGTACCTGCAAAGGTACCTGCAACGGCACCTACTCCAAGTGGAACCCGCCCCCAAAACAAGGTGTCCTTTTAGGGCAAATTGATGGCCCTGGTAGATGATTAAACCACCAGGTAAGCCAGGAATCGCCATCTATTTTTCTACCTAAACAACCAAGCAGGACACCTATGCCCCAAAAACGCGGCGTTCAGCGCCCAATTCAACGCGGCGCTGAAGCCAGCTCCGGCCTCAGGTGCCGCGCCATGCGCCGGCCGAACCAGGCGGGCACCGCCTGGTCCCGCGTGGCCACGCGCACCAGCGCCGGCACCGCCTTGGTTTTTGGCCAAGTGGATCCATGTCTATACCCCCAAAACCTTCCGAACTGGCTCGCGGCCCAAAAGGCGTCCCCTGCGGCCCTGGAAACTTGCCGAAGACGTTCTTGAAAAGGGCCTTGCCTTTGATTCTTGGGTTTTCGAACAGCCCAACCCCCCATTCTCCTTTTGAAAAACTGTGTTTCCCTCCCCAAAACATCGGCATTCTCTTGGCTGGCTATATTTAAGGGAACCGCTCCAGACAAAGAATCAGATACAGACCGACCCTTAGCAAAGCCCTTTCCGCCCCAGTGGGCCCCAAAAAGCGGATGCGACGAACCGACTGCGTGGCCTTGAGATTGGAGGCGTGCAAGGAGTTCTCGTTCACGGCCACGCTGGCATGCAGCACGCCCAGCAGCATCTTGTCCATGTGCATCAGCGACACCTCAATCATCCCCCCTACCTTAAAGGGGGCGGGGGGGGGGGTCCCACAAATCCAGTATTCAGCCTTCCCCACAAAGAGGAAAATAGAACTAAATGGAATTCCAGGGGTCCCCCCCCCCCCAATTGTGTTTTGAAGGGGGAACCAATGTTCGATTCCTTGGAGCTGAGTCCACCAAAGCTTTCCGGCATGTCCTGTAGTGTTTCCGAGCCACAAGGAGAGCTGTCGCATGTGAAGAAAGTGAAATGACTTTCCTTCCCATGCTCCGCTGTGACTCTAAATCAGTATTGGGAATTGCCTAATTAGCTGGACCCTTTCCCGAGAGGGGGTGGAGGACTTTGGAAGCATATGGCTTATATACCACCAGAAAAGGCTTGTAAGTCAGCAGGTCGCCAATATAAGCGTGTAAGGCAGTAGTTTGTCTGATATACCAATACAGCCTTGTAAGGCAGAAAAACACGAACGTAAAAACAAACAAACAAACAAACAAACAAACAAACAAACACACACACACAGAGCTGACCACGAATTTGAAAACCGCCAAACAAATACGAACAATTACAAACAAGCACAAAACAGAAAACGAAATCAGCAAGGACAAAATGACAACAATAAAGAGCAGCTAAACACCACAGCGCAAACAACAAAAACAACAACAAACGAGCACAACACCACAAAACACTACAACAGAAGCACACAGAGAACAAAAACAAATGCAAACAGCTCAAACAAGCAACAACAAACAATCACAAAACACGCTAATTGAAGCAGAAAACACGACACAACGCATAAATAGCCTGAAACAATACACAAGCCCCCGCCTCATGGACCCAAAGGTTGTTGGCGTCCCCATACTCCTCGCAGGCCATGAATCCAGCGCTACTGTGTGTCTGTCCTTTGGCAAGATTCCATCAAGATATGGGGGCCAAACTGTACCCTAAGAGCCCTTTGGTGACGTTCAAGGGGCATGATCTCCGGGACAGGCCAGAGGCGAAAGAAAACTCCACCCGAACATCAAACCAACAAATCAAAGCAGGCAACCACGCCACAGAAACACGCCATGTTTCAGAGGCACAGCACGCGGCCTAGGAAGATTGGGGCCCTAACAGTTGCAACTTCTCGGTGGCTCCGAATCAGTCCATGATTTGCCACTGAGGGCTATGTTCCGTTGAAAGGGACCCTCTGGTAGGTTCTACGGTTGATTCTGGCCCATATTTAGTGAACCTTAAGTAGAATAACTTGAAACCGTTGTTTTTTTTCGGGTACCGTCCATATATAGTACGTATTCTTTGCAGAAGCGATAGACAAGCTTCAAAATCTCGTCGAGGGAGTAGACCATACATTCTGGTATAAATAAAACTATACAGATTCAAAACGAACAAACATTTTCGTCATAAACAACTCATTCAATGCGTTCAAAATATCCAACAACCACCACACTCAATATTGCGGATATTAGGTAGACAATTGCATACTACACAACATTAAACAAAACCACCGAAAGCAACACCAACAAAACCCACACCGACAAACATATATACACTGTAAAAAAAAAAAAAAACATATTGCTACAACTTCATGTGTTTAAACACAACGATTGATGCATTACATGACAAGTCCACTCTAGTCAACATGCAAAAATGCAAAAACAAATAAACCCAAAAAAGCACGATTCACCCTCTCCAATACCTTCTCAGGTTGGAAATACAGGAAACACGTGGTGCCTTGAATATTTCGGAAATCCCATGGCACCATCTGTTACAGTCACGTCAAGTCACATCACCTCACTGCGCGCACACACGCGCGAAGTCACATCAGCGTGCATGAAGTCACATCACGCATCATGAATTTCTTGGCAATCACACTGGCCACGTGCTTGCACAGTGTACGCCGCGCTCTGCCGCAAAACTAGCTGTTTGCGTCCCACGCCTAGGTGAAAACATAATTTTCTGCCGAACCGAACACTTGATGACTATCTCTGTGCTTCCCCACCGGCCACGCCAGTGTTCTTCAAGCTTTGACTTCCAACGCCAAACGCCAGTTGCGGGAGTGGAAATCACCTTGGCCACGCACCGCCATTGTAGCAGCCTTTCTGTTGTGTTTCAAAGCACGCAGGCATAACCCCCATGGACCCCTCCACGCCATCCACCCCATCCGCCCCATCCGGCCGCATCGACAACACAACAGCCCAGCTCAACAGCTCAACAACCCAACAGCCCAACCCAGCCCGTACAAAACCCTACAGCCGAAACCCGAAACCCTACAGCCCACTCCTCGCGGCTGTACCACCCGCAGCTGGCCGCCACCCCCAGCACGCGGTCCGGCGCGGCGGTGGCCAGGCCCCAGGCCCCGTGCGCGCCCCGGGAGTGGCCGTGCACCACCAGCCTCGAAGACTCGAAGCGAGGCGCGCTCCGGCGCCCGGGGCTCCGCCCGAGCGACCTCCAACTTTCGGGTTCAAAGGCTTGGGGTTGCAGGGAGTTCGGCACAAAACAGCTTGTGTAGGATGAAAACCGCTGTGTAGGATGTGTTTTGTGTTGCGCCATGTCCTGAATCTTGGTAAGCAGCTTGTGTGGGATATTCTGGGGCCATGTCCTGTATTCGTTTGTCCAACCCCTTGATGGCTTCACACATATTTTCTGTGCCCCAATCGGGAAGTGAAAATAGGGGTCAGACTAACCCCGCAACCAAAATAAATAGGGGCGATTGTGGGGGCAGAACTCAACTTCGAGCTGTCTGAAGCCGCTGTAGCTCGGGGGGGAGGGGGCAAGGTATTTGCCAGGTGTGCCCGTTACAGCGTGTACCCTCGTAGACCACCCTTTTCGTTGGTAAGACCACCCCGCTGGTAAGTCTTAAAATAGAAGGCTCCTAAAATTGCTGCCAAAAAAGGGGGCAATTTCCGGAGAAGGGAAACAAGACAGCAAAACAACGAAAATCGGGGGAGAGAAAAGACAACCGAGCAAAGAAAGACAAGCCAAAACAGGTTGCTTCTTTAAAAAAAAAGAAGACAAAACAACCCCGAAAACCGGGGAAGAAAAACTAGACCCCGGGCATCTTCGGAACTCCCCAAGCCGAGGCGCCGGTCCGCGTCCGCGGCGCAGCCGGAAGAGCCGCCGATCGCCGTCCACGCGACCAGGGCGTCGATGGCGCGGAAGACGCTTTGGAGGCCCCGGTCCTATCAGACAACGGGGGGGAGACCGTCGAAGTCACCTGGGGCCTCCGGACCTTCATGGACCTTCATGGACCCTCATGGATC
>CAUJNA010003661.1:1491903-1494403 GCA_963377175.1 Effrenium voratum | reverse complement strand
TGACATTCAGCCATGCGCAGCGCATCGAGTATATGTCTGGCTTTGGTGTGACCGACGTCCTGAACGTTCGCCACTAGGTCTGTGGCTGACACTGCAGTCAGCCACTTCTGGCGACACACAAAATCCAGAGACTTCGCCAACACCAGGGGTGACAACCTCATGCCTTCCCAGGACGAGCCATGCAGAATGCTAGTGCGATGCCCGCAATGGCTATGCGCACATCTGTAGAAGTAGCTGTCCCCACGGTCTGCGCGTGGACTCCTGAGCAGCGTGGGAATGCTGCAAAGTTCCGCGAAAGCCCAAGTCCCACAAAAAAGCCACACCACATGAGAAGCAAGCGAGACAAAACAGAAGCAAGACACGCAAAAAAAAACATGCCGATATGTCCGAGGCACGCCGCAGCCACTCGATGGTCAGAAGACTTCTCACAGTGCGGCTTGCACAAGAAGCCAGCATTTTGCAGCTCTGCCAATGCATTTGCAGGTGTATCAAGGCAGCGCCCCTCTTGCAAATCCTCGGATTTGCGCATCTTTCTGCGCTTTGCCTTGTAGGCCTCTGCGTCTGCACTGGGTTGCCGCTTGCTGTAGGCAGCACATGCTTTCTCCCGAAACGAAGGGGACTTGGCAGCGGAATTCCTTGTCTTCTTTCTTTGATTCTTTTTCTTAGAACCAACAGCATTCGCTCGGCGATGCTTGAGAAGCTCTTTCGCCCCCGGCATCTTGCAAGCTACCAGAGAATGCACTCCAGCGCAGCATGGACATCGCTTCTCATTCTGGCGCCCGCGATTGCGGGCCGCAGGCTTTTTGCAAATCTTGGGCATGTCTCGAACCAAAATCTTCCAAAGCAAGCGACTGTCCGAAAGAACATGCCAAGACAGCCTGCGCAGTCTCAAGAGCATCAATCGGGCTTCATGCGAAAACAACTGTATGTGCGGCCAACTGACCGCGCTGAGCTCCTATCAAGCAAGCAGAGGGTTTCCTTGACCTGACCTGACTGAAACGGAGGGTTTCCTTGTCTGAACCAAAACCTCAACAGGTCCCATCTCTTTCTTTGGCCAGCGCATGCCAGACCGCGACTGCATACGAGTTCAGGCTAGCTCGGGCTCCGAATGGCGGCACTCGTGCTGGAGCAGCTGCAAAGCCGCATCCGAAAAGAAGGTAAGCAACTCCTCGGTCAGCGCCTCCAACATGCGGCAGCATCTGAATAGGTGTGGCCTGCAAGACCCCCGGGCGACAGGGAAAAAAATGAAGACCAGCAGGGCTCCAACTGTGAAATGCAAATGCAAAAAAAATCTTACGCGTAGAGTAAGCCGAGCCACACGTGGCGCAGAGCATCTGATGCCTGTCCGAGGTGACCTCGCAGCCTGCGAGCTTCCCGCACGCTGTTTGGCCCGTGCGCACGGATCAGCATCTCGGACACGGTCATGACAGGCACTGCTGGGGGAAGTGGTGGCAATGGGGCCTCCTGCAGCAACACATTGTGGAAGTCCGGAGACGCAGCACGGAGGCTGTGGAGGCAATGGATGATGATGGCCAGGCAGATCAGGTGCTCCGAGCCCCAGTGTGCGCACAAGCCAAAGAGCTCCTCTGCGGGTGCCAAAATACTTGCAACGCAGCCATTCAAGATGTGCGCCCGGGTTTCCGCACACCGTGTGCGTTGCAAAGCGCCCGCGAGAGCGGCCAGGTGGGCCTCCAGGAGCACCGGGCTAACCAAATCACTCATGGAAGGATACACTACTCAAAGGACTGTGCGTGAAAATCTGGAAGCCGAAAGTCAGGCTCTCGAAGGCTGCTGGGCAAGTCCACAGAAACAGCCCTGGTTTCCCCGCCAAAAGGGATGCCACCCCGAATAGAAACCATCTTTTTTTGAGGGGGAGAGAAGAAACAGCCCTGGTTTCCCCGCCAAAAGGGATGCCTCCCCGAATAGAAACCTTTTTTTTTGAGGGGGAGAGAAGAAGCAGCCCTGGTTTCCGTGCGTGAAAATCCTCCTGCCGAAAGTCAGGCTCTCGAAGGCTGCTGGGCAAGTCCACAGAAACAGCCCTGGTTTCCCCGCCAAAAGGGATGCCACCCCAAATAGAAACCTTTTTTTAAAAGAAACAGCCCTGGTTTCCCCGCCAAAAGGGATGCCACCCCAAATAGAAACCATCTTTTTTGAGGGGGAGTTTCCCCACCAAACGGGATGCCACCCCGAATCAAAACCTTTATTTTAGGGGGGAAACCGCAAGCATCTAGAAGGCATGCGAATCTGGCTTGCCAAACGTCAGGCTCTCGAAGGCTGCTGAGCAAGTCCACATAAACGGCGCTTGTTTTCCCCACGTGTCAACCCGTCAACCCCACGTGTCTGGAACCAGACCGCCTGAGCCCCCTAGCGGTCTTCACTTCTCAGCCCCCCTGGACAGAGCCATATCCAGAGTGCTGTAGCACTCTTTCAGATGCGGCGGGAGCATATGCAACAAGCCGCGCGGATACTGACAGCTGAACCAACATCTGTCTTTTGGCTC
>CAUJNA010003661.1:1399403-1486903 GCA_963377175.1 Effrenium voratum | reverse complement strand
TGTCGTTGCTCTCAGGAACCATGGGGGAGGGAGGGATGGAGGGAGGGAGGGAGGGAGGGAGGGAGGGAGGAACTTGCTTTGGCTTCGCATCTGTGGGCGTTGCGCGCCTCCATAAAGTCAGATTTCAGAGCAAAGGCACACTCCTCCAGCAACTCAACCGGATTGGGTTCCGGAGTCTGACATGGGCTAAGGTGACGTTTGGTGCGTTCTTTTCCAAGGGACCCCCAACGTGGCGCGTCCGTGTTCTCTTTGGACACCACATGTTTTTGGGGGTGCACCAAGCCTCGCAAAGTGAGACAGGCATACGGGTGTCTCTTGTTTTGAGTTGGTACCCCTGCTCTGTGGTTTCAAAGGGAAAGCAACAGGAAGACCGACATCATTATTTTTTTGGGGGGGGAGGGTGTTGAGGGGTCCAACCTCAAAAAAAAATGGCACACCCATCAAACAGGACCCCTGAGTGCAACGTCGAACCATAGGTATCCTTCTGGGAAAATAGATGGCCCTAGACGATTGAATCACCCGGTCACTAGACGATTGAACCACCAGGTCAACCAGGAAGCGCTCCCCTGTTCACCCAATGCAGCCTTTTGGAAAGCCAAAAACCAATCTAAACCAGATTGGACCCCATCTACCCGAGCTAACGGATAAGAAAAGTCCACACCCGCGGCACCCACAGCACCTACGGCGCCCGTCCAGAAAGGCGAAGAGCGCCGACTGGTCCGCGCGGCGGCACCGCAGCGCCACCGGCACCGAAGTCAGCCGCGTGTCGTCGTCGAAGAAGGACACCGCGAAGCGGAGGCAACTGGAAGCCTCCTGGTCGCTGGGCCTCGGGGGAGGAGAGGTGTTTCTTTCTTTGGAGGTGGCACTCTTTCCAGGAGTTGCTTTGCTTTTGAGTTGCTTGGAGTTGTTCTTGGGCTGGAACCTTTCATGTGTGTCTCGTTTGGGCAACCTGCGTAAACCAATCTTCAAAAAGGGTCAGGAGAGGTGTTGCTCCTTTCCAGGAGTTGTTTTGCTTTTGAGTTGTTTGGATTTGTTCTTGGGTTTTGTTGGAGGTGGCACCCTTTTCAGGTTGGGTGGAAGGGAAGCCCAAAGGAAACCGCTGTGTTGTTGGGATTCTTATGTTGACACACATCCGCATCAGGGGACCTCATTGGCTGAAACACTGGAACTGTCATTTACACTAGGTTGAAAGTAGATGGCATAATCCCCATGTAGATGTCGCTGTGGGTCAAAACCCTGTATTTCTGGTGAACGTCAAGATAGGTGGCAAATGGATGTTCATCCACCCCAAAATGGAGCCATAGGTTCTGCCCCGTGGGTAAGGAAAAGGGTAACTAAACCAAGACAGAGGGAAATCGTTCAACTGTACCCTTTTACCTACTTTTACCCGGTTTGAACAGCGTACTTGTTTTGCCGAAGCCCGTTTGGCTTGACGCGTAGTTCTGTTGCTGCAACCATTTCGCTGCAGCCTTTGCCAAATGAAAACGCCCCTCTTGGAAGTTTCTTTGATGACGCTAGTAGTTGTGATGACCCCAACTTTATTTGTTGTCCACGTAAAACCGTCCCAACAGCATTGTTCATGTCCCAAAAGCATGGATTCTCAAACGTCCCAACCAAAGCGTCCATGCCAAACCCTTCCTTTGTTGGGTTCCATTCTCAGAACTCCCTTTCATTCCTGTGTCGCATTTGTTTCTTCCAATCCTTGGGTTCAAAACGCGCCAAAACAAAATGCCCCCCTCCCCCCCCCCCCCTCCCCCCTCCCCCCCTCCCCCCTCCCCTCCCCCCCCCCAGTCCACCCGGCCGGCTCAACGTCTGGGCAAGGCGCGCGCCGTACGAAGCCACGGAGATCATCACGGGGAGCTGAGCCACCGCACCGGGCGCCAGGGAGATGGGCGCCACCGAGGCGCCAAACACCCGGCCCGAGGCATCCTCCAACGGCCGAGAAAAATCGGCGCGGCGCCGAGGCGGGTGGTTTCGCTTTTGCTTTTTTTGTGTGTTTGCCCCGTTTTGTTGGCACCTCGTCTTTTGTGGGGGGAATCGGACCCTCCCCCCAAAAAAATAAGCTCTGGTGATATCCCCAACAGCATGCGGTGCTCTTTAGTCCCGTGGAACCCTCGCGGAACCCTGGTGGAACCCTGGTGGAACCCTCGTGGAACCCTCGTGGAACCTTACCTGAGGGCCGCCCCGAACCACCCCGGAGCCTATCTGGGCTGAGACCCCAAAGCTTTCAGCTGTTGGGGAAAAAGACAGAAAAGAAAAGTGGTTGTCCTTTTGAAGTTCCCCTTGAAAAGCCACAAAAACAGGGTACCCTCAGAAGAAGACGCACCCAGAATAGCGGCCTCGTAATTATATGGATGTTTCTCAAAGGGACCAATTCCTCCAGGTGGTTGATGTTTCCTTTCGGTTTGCCTCCAAAGCCATCCAAAAAGGGGTCCCGACTTTGGAGGCCAGACCCAGTAGGTTGAAGGGGGTGAAAGTGGGCACAAGAGTAGAGTTGGGTGAAAGTAGATAGCACAGCTCCTTGACATAAAGGGAATGGCGCCATCTACTTTCACCCAACTGTAGTAAGTCGGCAGCTTGGGCTTCCCACTTTTACTTTCCCGTTCAGTGGAGTTGACCCTCCGTGGGTTCTAGCCCAGGTGGCACACCACTTGGAAAGTGGCTAAAAGCCCTGGTTTCCAAGGTAAGAGACTTGCTTTGGGGGGGTTAAATAGCTGGGCTGGTCATCCCAAAACCGCATGGGCCGGCTTGGCTTGGCTTGGTGAAAAAAGAATTCAAGTAGAGCCAGCTATCTCCAGATTTGGTTTGGTCGACCTGTTGAACCTCAATTAGGAGGTCAATGATTCCATACGTGGTTGGGTGAAATAAGTTGGGTAAAATCCGTAACGTGGGGCACACCAAATATACATTCAAAGTATGGGTCGAGTGTTCTTCTGCCAACCATCATGGGAATGGGCAGGGTTCCTCAAAAGGAACCATAGCCTTCCGGCACCTGGCTTCTCACATCAGGGCACCCCCCAAATTGTTGGGGTCCTGTTGGTTTCCCTTTAAGCCAACCCCCAAAAAGAATACACCGTCAGCCGTCAGCCGTCGACGCTTTCCCCTTTTAGAGCTACGTCCAGCGGGTTTTTTCGGAGAGGTTCCCGAAGTGGGCTAGTTGGGGGACTTGCCCAGTTGGGGACTTGCAGCCGTCGCCTTGTGTAGGTTTACAACCATAGGCGTCCGTTTTAAGGGAAAATAGACGAGTTTCCCTGGTTTCTGAAACGACGGATCCGTCAACCGATCGGAATCGCATTCCATGTTCTACCAAAGCAACCAAAAAGGACGCCAACCTGGACCCTCAAACTGCCCATAGCAAAATGGAATTCGCCCCCTAACTTTGAGGTTCTAACCCAAGTGCTAAGGGAAATTTGGGGATTTAGGTATGTCAATACCCCGTGGTTGCTCACCCACGGCGAGCCTTTTGCCCCCGCCTCCACCTCTGCTCGCACGCGCCGCCACTCGCTGGTCCCACTCAGCACCCGCAGATCCAAGGGCGCTGGGTCCGCCAGCAGGCGGCCACGTACCAGGTCCGGCAGGTTGGATGACTTCACCTGGGCGTCAGCCGGTGGTTTGAATCTCGGCGACCGTCAAATGTATCTTTTCTCATGGCCTTTCCTTTCCAACAAAAGGACAAGGGTTTTCATCATACAATTATTTGGGGTGCCCCTCTCCAGGGGTGCCCCCCTCCAGGGGTGCCCCCCTCCTTTGCGTTTCACGGGCACCCCAAAAAGCTGCTATTTGCGTACAATTTGCTTGCTAATAGCAAACTATTAGCGCGGACTGGAAGTACTGCTAAAAACACGCTAATAGCAAGCCATTTGTCCTTTGGTTCTGTTGGCACGCTCACACTGCAAAATGGGCCCACACAGTTTTGCCCTGTATACTGTGTAACACAGCCATGCAGCGAAGAGGAGATTGAAAAGTCTGAAGGGAGGCATGCTCAAAACATATATCACGCTGCTCTTCTGCACCCAAACTAACTTGTGTGTTTGGCCTCTGGCTTTCCATTGCGACTATAAGCGAGCATTGCCTCCTGAAATTCAGGTACTCTTTGCAGCACGTTCCGGGACATCTATTTCAATCATTTGCCTAAGCCAGCGAAAAAAAGAAAAAACTGACACTTCTTGTCGTGATGTCGATTCCGGTCAAAACCACCAGAGGGAACATATGTTCCCGTCAGAACCAGGTACAAAACACAAACCTGGAGCGAATGGCTCGCAGAACCCCATCCTCTGCCAAGTCGCCCGGGCGCTCAGCGCCTCCCGCGCCTCCACCACGCAAGCGAAACGCAGGGGCACCTGCGACTGCCCGGGTGCGCCAGGTACTTGGCAGGTGAGCCAGGCTGCGCCGGAAGATTGCTGTTGCAAGTTTAGTGGGGATACTGCTTAGAGGGGTTGGTTTTGTTTGCGTGGTGTTGCTTCTGTGATGTGTTTGTTGCGTGTTGATGAGCTATGGTGTGATTCGGGTTTGTGTTGTAGCGTTTGGCGTGTGCGGGAGTTCCTCCACGACCCAGCACAAGCCCTAAACACAGTGGATGTCACGGAGCCAGAGCCGTCAGTAATCGATGCACTCGGCACTCGGTGCACTCGGTCCACTCGGTGCGTACTCGGTGCAATCGGTGCAATCGGTGCGCACTCGGTGCACTCGGTGCGTACTCGGTGCACTCGGTGCGTACTCGGCGCAATCGGTGCGTACTCGGTGCGCTCGGTGCGTACTCGCTGTGTACTCGGTCCACTCGGTGCGTACTCGGTGCACGCGGTGCGTACGCGGTGCAAACTCGTTGCAATCCGTGCGTACTTGGTGCACTCGGTGCGTACTCGGTGCAATCGGTGCGTACTCGGTGCACTCGGTGCGTACTCGTTGTGTACTCGGTCCACTCGGTGCGTACTCGGTCCACTCGGTGCGTACTCGGTGCAATGTGCACTCGGTGCGTACTCGTTGTGTACTCGGTCCACTCGGTGCGTACTCGGTGCACGCGGTGCGTACGCGGTGCGTACTCGTTGCAACCCGTGCGTACTTGGTGCGCTCGGTGCGTACTCGGTGCAATCGGTGTGTACTCGGTCCACTCGGTGCGTACTCAGTGCAATCGGTGCGTACTCGTTGTGTACTCGGTCCACTCGGTGCGTACTCGGTGCAATCGGTGCGTACTTGGTGCACTCGGTGCGTACTCGGTGCAATCGGTGCGTACTCGGTGCACTCGGTGCGTACTCGGTGCACGCGGTGCGTACGCGGTGCGTACTCGTTGCAATCCGTGCGTACTTGGTGCACTCGGTGCGTACTCGGTGCAATCGGTGCGTACTCGGTGCACTCGGTGCGTACTCGTTGTGCACTCGGTCCACTCGGTGCGTGCTCGGTGCAATCGGTGCGTACTCGCTGCACTCGGTGCGTACTCGTTGTGTACTCGGTCCACTCGGTGTGTACTCGGTGCACGTGGTGCGTAGGCGGTGCGTACTCGTTGCAATCCGTGCGTACTTGGTGCACTCGGTGCGTACTCGGTGCAATCGGTGCGTACTCGGTGCACTCGGTGCGTACTCGTTGTGCACTCGGTCCACTCGGTGCGTGCTCGGTGCAATCGGTGCGTACTCGCTGCACTCGGTGCGTACTCGTTGTGTACTCGGTCCACTCGGTGTGTACTCGGTGCACGTGGTGCGTAGGCGGTGCGTACTCGTTGCAATCCGTGCGTACTTGGTGCACTCGGTGCGTACTCGGTGCAATCGGTGCGTACTCGGTGCACTCGGTGCGTACTCGTTGTGTGCTCGGTCCACTCGGTGCGTGCTCGGTGCAATCGGCGCGTACTCTCTGCGCTCGGTGCGTACTCGTTGTGTACTCGGTCCACTCGGTGCGTACTCGGCGCACGCGGTGCGTAGGCGGCGCGTACTCGTTGCAATCCGTGCGTACTTGGTGCACTCGGTGCATACTCGGTGCAATCGGTGCGTACTCGGTGCACTCGGCGCGTACTCGTTGTGTACTCGGTCCACTCGGTGCGTACTCGGTGCACGCGGTGCGTACGCGGTGCGTACTGGTTGCAATGCGTGCGTACTTGGTGCACTCGGTGCGTACTCGGTGCACTCGGTGCGTGGGGCACTCGGTGCGTACTCGGTGCACTCTGTGCGTACTCCGTGCAGTGCGGACTCGGTGCACTCGGCGCGTACTCGTTGCAATCGGTGCGTACTCGTTGCAATCCGTGCGTACTTGGGGCACTCGGTGCGCACTCGGTGCACTCGGTCAGTACTCGTTGCAATCGGCGCGCACTGGGTCCACTCGGTGCGTACTCGGTGCAATCGGTGCGTACTCGGTGCACTCGGTGCGTACTGGTTGCAATCGGTCGGTCCACTCGGCGCGTACTCAGTGCACTCGGTGCGTACGCGGTGCGTAGTCAGTGCACTCGGTGCGTACTTAGGGCACTCGGTGCGTACTCGGTGCACTCCGTGCGTACTTGTTGCAATCGGTGCGTGCTCGGTCCACTCGGTGCGTACTCGGTGCACTCGGTGCGTACTTATGGCCCTCGCTGCGTACTCGGTGCACTCGGTGCGTACTCGTTGCAATCGGTGCGTACTCGGTGCACTCGCTGCGTACTCGGTGCACTCAGCACTTGGTGCACTCGGTGCGTACTCGGTGCGCTTGGTGCACTCGGTGCACTCGGTGCGTGCTTAGTGCGCAGTCGCTGATTGCGTCCGCA
This sequence comes from Effrenium voratum, assembly GCA_963377175.1. Taxonomy (NCBI): domain Eukaryota; class Dinophyceae; order Suessiales; family Symbiodiniaceae; genus Effrenium; species Effrenium voratum. Next base: position 1,480,182 of record CAUJNA010003661.1, on the reverse strand, counting down.
ATGCAATGTTGAATATCTATATCTTCTCTACTAGAATCCTTCTACAGCGTTGGTTTTCACATGTAAAACGACAAGTTTGGCAGCCATCCTTTCTTTCCATCGCCCCAACCCTTCCCCCCAACAACATTTCCGCCCACTCGGTTTTGAGGCTTCCAACGACTTTTTGCCTGGTTTCTCCCTATCTCCGACAAAAGCCCGTAGGTACTCAAATTTGCTTTGGTAACGGCCAAACTTTTGATCTATTCGCAAAGCTCTTGGGGACAGAATTTACCCACACCTCCGGCTACCCGCCACCCACCACCCACCACATCACCCACCACCCACCACACCACCCACCACCAACCACCCACCCACCACCAACCACCCACCCACCACCCACCACCCACCACCCACCACCCACCACCCACCAACCCACCACCCACCACCCCCACCACACCACCCGCCACCCACCCACCACCCACCACCCACCACCCACCACCCACCACCCACCACCCACCACCCACCACCCACCACCCACCACCCACCACCCACCACCCACCACCCACCACCCACCACCCACCAACCCACCACCACACCACCCACCACCCCCACCACACCACCCGCCACCCACCCACCACCCACCACCCACCACCCACCACCCACCACCCACCACCCACCGCCCACCGCCCACCGCCCACCGCCCATTATTCATCATCCGTTACTTATTTATTACATCACTCACCACCCACCCACCACCACCCACCACCAACCACCCACCCACCGCCCACCCACCGCCCACCGCCCACCGCCCATTATTCATCATCCGTTACTTATTTATTACATCACTCACCACCCACCCACCACCACCCACCACCAACCACCCACCCACCGCCCACCCACCGCCCACCGCCCACCACCTATCACCCACTACCCACCACCCACCACCCACCACTCACCACTCACCCCGCCCACCACCCACCAACCCACCACACACTACCCACCACCCACCCACCAACCCACCACCCACCACCCACCACCCACCACCACACCCACCACCCGCCACCCACCCACCACACCACCCACCACCCACCCACCGCCCACCGAGCCTTGCCGCGCAGCCGCGAGGCCAGACGGTAGGTGCCCACATTCAGCTCCACCACTGCGGACACCAAGGGGTCCGAGTAGATGTTCCTACAACCAAACGGACTTTGGGGCCTTCCTCACAGATGGCCACTGAAGGGACCTGGAAAATACAAGGTAATTTCAGCTGTTGGGGACCAACATGGACTCAACATAGCCAAGATGGACTACAACAGGACCCAAACCAAAAAATTGTACCGAAAATAACCCAAGACCCTTTTGGACTTCGAAATGGGAATCCCCGAAACGGCAGAAAGAAAACGCCAAGAAGGTCCAAAGGCTTCGCCGAATCCGAGGTTCCCCAGCAAGGGCCCCAGCACGGAGCCGTTGGGGGCTTGCAGCTCGAAGGTGTGGAGGTTTCTGCCTGAAAGCGGGTCTTTCCTTGTGTTGCGGGTACCTGTGGATGGACAGAATCCAACAGCAAAAGGGGTTACTCCACATACTCCTTTCAGAACGAGGCCATTTGATTTGGCAAAACCAGGCCCAATATGTTTGACGTATTGTGGATGGACAGAATCCGTTCGCACCAGGAACTGAAACTACGGGAAACCATAACGTTGGTTGCTATTTACAGGGGAATCGAATCATTCCAGGTAGGTGCTCTTTATTTGAATTTCATTTCTGCCTTAATGCACACCTTTTGGGGTGTGAACTTTTCCAACCACCATCCAGAATCACGAGTCAGCGGTGCCAGTGTTCTCTATGTTGGGACTGTTGGTTTTTCGGACCAGCGTCAGAGACCTTACCCTGGCTGGGGCGTGCGTTGCATGGATTTCGTCCATCCACAGTATTTATTGGTCTTCTTAAAGCCCCAAAAGGACACTGCCAAAAAAGGGGAACCCCTAAAATGGCAACGGCTTCCATGTGTTTCCTTTCCAACCAGAAGGCTGAGTCTTAAGTGGTCGGACCCGACTAAGTGGGCATCAGTTAGTTCGGCGTGTAGGTGCGTCCGACTCCGACTCATAGCCACATTGGCCCATGTCAATCTAAGACTGGGATCACTACCCCAGACCAAAGGATATATAAAGGTTATATATTTTAGGGGTATATATATATATAACACGTTGTAGACTGATATGCCCCAAACATGTTGGCCCTTTCTTGAAACCTGAGGCTTGAAGCCAATGTTCTTTCCCTAGGGTACAAGGCTCTCAAAACAACCCCTTTTTTAATGAAAAGGAAATCCCCCCAAAAAAAAAACACGAGAACCTTGAGATTGTGCGAGCCAACTGAGTAGCCATTTCAGTCACCTTCAAAAAGAATGCACCCCAGCACACTGTTCAAATCCCGCGAAGGACCAGGCGCAGTGCATCCTTTTTCAGCAGGCACCCGTTGTGGGTTGCTTTCAAGGGAACCGAGGCCCACGTTGGGTCCGCCAGGACCGGGGGTTGGTGGGTTTAAGCCAAACTCGCCCAGGAAACCATGCTACCCTCACCAAAAATTCAACCTTCCCAAAAACGAGGTGCGTCCTAAGCAACCAAATTTTGAGACGTCCCGAAACTCCAAAAAGTCGAGACATTGACCCTACGGACCTACCGAACCGATTTTGCCAAGGGGCAGTTGATCCCGTAGACCCCGGGCTCCTTCACCTTGAGATGCCCCACCGTCCAGTACTGCACGTGCAGCACGTCCGAGCTGCCGCCCGTCGGCGGGTGCTGCATCAAGCCTACCAGATGTCCCTTTGGCTGGCCAACCATGGTCCAAGTCTCCCCCCCAACAGGTGACACCCCCAGTTGCTGACTTGAGAAAACCCTTCAGAAGTCTCGTTGGGCCTGGTGCAGCCTTCTTTTGGTTTCACGCCCTGGCCGCCGGAAACCAGGCTTTCTCGCGGGTCTCAACATGCGCCTCGAGATGCCCGCCCTGGCGGGCCGCTGCTTCTCTCTGATCCCCCGCCGGCTGGGCGCCTTTGTTTCTCCGGGGCAGTGCATCCGAAAAACGAAAAATCGCCCTCGAGGAAGCCTTAGAAACCTGGCCGCAGGGAATCCAAACAAACCAGGCCCTCGAGAAAGCCGTGTGTCGGCCCCTGGCATGAATCCAAAACAAAACGCACCAGTTTTGGAGAATGTCAATTCGAAAGAGTTGAAAAAACAAAACACAAAGCGAATGGAACCGGCATGTTTTTCGTTTGGTATCATCACTTGCTCACTCATTTGCCTAGTGGAGATTCCAACATGAGGAAATCCCACAGAAAAGCAGCCAAACAAAAACTCCGGTTGTCCGGTTCCACCAAAAACTGGGGTTCCTGCTTTTGTCAGCCAAAGCCCTGTATATTTTACTGAGCAGCCCCAAGTTAAAGTTTGACAATGCCTACCCTATCTCTCTGGGTTCACCTAAACCCGGAGGACAGGAGGAGACGCATCAAAGGAATCCCCCTTCCGGATGAATCAACCAGACGTTTCGCTTCCGGAGTTGCCATTCTGCAAGTTCAAGCTTCAGTCAGCTTGGAAGAACTAAATCCCTGTGGATGGACAAATCCATGTCGCACCAGAAACTCATGACCCCCACGTGGTTGATAAGCCATGGTAGCTGTTGATCGATTCGCGACATGTTGTCCATCAACAGTATGGTCTAAACCACCTCCTTTTGGCCTTGCGACAGATTATGATTATGTTTGTTTGGTGCCGCCAAAAAATCCAGCAGCATTCCCACAAGAAAAAAAGAAGAAGAAGAAGAAAAAGAAGAAAAAAAAAGACTCGGATCCCGTTCTTCGGATCGCCCGCGGGATCCCCGCCTTGGAAGTTGATATGGTCGAAGGGCAGCTGCACCTCGAGCAGCCGCTGGGGGGGAGCGGAAGTTAAACATGGGGTTCGACCGCGTTCAGCAAATCAGAGAAGCCGGCTAAAGGAACCACAGGGGAGAAAAAGAAGGGCCAAATAGCAACCAAATAGCCGAAGTTGGGCTACTTTCTAGTCAGCTGCATCCATTTGGCCTTTTCTTTTGGGATCAAGGCAACTGGTTGTTTCAACATTGTCCCAGGCCCGTGTTTGCACCTATTGCATTGGGATGGTTTCGAAGGGAAGAGAAAAGGGGAAAGCCTGCCTGCAGTTGTACAAAAATCCTCCAGGGGTAGGCTTGGAAATGTCAGGCCTGGGTCAGGTAGGTGACGTAGAAACCATGATTGATGAAAAAAGTCGTCAAGGTCCATGAGATTCTACACCCGATTACCCTTCAACTGATCCGCTAATATCCTGCAGACCATATCATGATCCACTTCACAACCAGATATTATGAGGCAAACAGCCGCGCTGTGGTACTTCACCATATTCTTAAGCCCCCCTCCAAAGGCTCTCCAAAAACTGTTCGAAGGGGGCTCGCTTGCGAAGGGGCCTCTGCTTGCAATGACAAGCGAGCCCCCCATCCAACATGGAACTCGACCGGAGGAATCCCCATTAGAGAAGCCAAACAGTGACAGTGTTCCTTTAGAAAAACACATGTTCCATGTTAGTTCGAGACCCCCAGATTGCTTAGGAGTGCTGCGAACCATATTTGTTTCCGCCATATTTCCCCTCACCCCCCCCAAGGACACTCTCCTATGTCCGCCAATTACAACAACCCCCCCCCCCAAGGAAAAATCTTCTCCTGCGGACCCTTCGACCCGTCCAACCTCCGCCTTGCGCCCGCCGGAGCTGGCCGCTGCCTCCCGCCAGGCGATGCGGCCGCCGGCCGCGTGCTCCGCAAGGAACTCCTCGCGCGAGGCGATGTCTGCAGCCACCGTGGGTTTCCTTGAGGGGACCTTGCGATTGTGCTTTGTTGTGTATTAGTCTGGCTTGGGGTGTGTCTTTTGGGTGTGTCCTGTGCTAGATTGATTCATAGTTGTTTTGGGGATAAACAAACCAAGCGCGCCTGGCCTTGCCTGGCCGTATGACCTGGCTTACCACCCGTTCATCGTTCGGGCGGTTTGTGGTCTGTAGGGTCTCCGGAGAAAGGCTTGGGCCCCGAAAGCAGCTTCCAAGAGATCTGAGGGCCGCTTCATGGCCTTGGGACTTTCCCAAAAAGATGTGGATGCCTCGAAAGTTCCCCTGCGCTCTTGCCACTCACCTGCCAAAGGAAACCAAACCACGCCCAAGGGAAACCCAAGGAAACTTAAGGGAAGCCAAGAAAAACCATGGGCTTCCGCTCCTGCACCTCCTCATTCTTGCGCTCGAAGAGGCGGTGCACGCCCCCTAAAGGCACCAGGGGGTCCCCGTCGTACTCGGCCTAGCTTCAGGCGTTCCACACCGAGGTCGAAGCAACTGGCACGTTTTCCGGGGTGGGTAAGTACAAATGACCAAACCAAAATGAGCTGGAGGTGCGTCATGGGCTTTCACCCAACTGCAAAAATTGCCTGCAAACATCACCCAAAGAGAAGCACACCTGAAAAACTCTGGACAAGGTGATGTTGAAATCACCCTCAAAACCGCCCCCCTAAGCAACTCTGGGAAGACCTGGGTAGATGGGAGATCAAGACTTACGTCCTTTGAGCATCACCCAAGGGAAGCCCACCCTCATGACAACCACTTGTGACGTGAGCTCAGCCAGGTTGAAAAAATGCAACCCCTGTGGAGGCCAAGCCGGTCAGGTCTTCGCAGCATGAACAAGCACTTGAGGTTGTCTATATTGGTTTGCGTCAAGATCCAAGGCCCTCAAAAAAATTATGGATTTCGGTTTCTTTTTGGATTCCTTTGAAATTACCAAGGGCGCCCCAAAAAACACACACACGCACACACACACACACACACGTAAACTTGAGACTTTAGATTTCTTGGGCGGTCCTCGACAACATATAGCTTTGCTTGTTGCAAGCCGGAATTGAAACCGGATACTCGGGGAGAAAATTCGATTGGGAGTTGATGCTAAGAATTGAGCTCTGCTGAATCAAGCTTCACTGAAACATTTTGGGAACCCTGAAACTCGGCAATTCTCTCTTCAGCACGGTTGTTTTCCAGTCCAGGTTTCAACAGAGAATCCCCAGGTTGCTCCAAACACCCTGGCAGGGTGCTTAGGTAACCAAAGAAACGTAAGCTTTGCGCTTGATATCTGTTAGAGGCGCGAAGCAACCCTAAACCTCTTCCACAAAACAACCCCTTCTGTCCAAATGTGCGAGGAGAAGAAAATGAATGAATAAAAGACCTTACTTGGATGTTCCGCCCAAGTTGGTAAGTGGCGCTTGGCTGAGTTATAACCCACTAACAGGGTTAAGTACTGACTGGGTCGTTTTCCCAAGTACTTAGATGGTCTGGGAATTGGCCAAGCACCCCCCTCCCCCCACTTCTGCATAATGCTTCTGCAAACGGCCATCAGGCGTTTGTGCAGTGCTTGCTAGATGCTGGGTGCGACAAAGACAAGGCAGTTGAGCGATGGCGCCACACCATTGAATGTGGTTTTCAGACTACCGCCATCAGGCAGCCCATGTAAACCCTTCGCCCGTAGGCTGCAAACCATTTAGCCATCACCTTGGTTGATTTTGGAAGGGGAGCAAAAGCTTTTTAAATCTTAGCAGTCAAGTGGTTGGATTTCCCACTCAGCCACAATAAGCAAAAATGTAAAATGCTTCCCAACAACAGGGATCCTTACATTATACACCTGAACATTGCAACTTGTAAATGGTGGTCTCTCTTTATTTTGGTGTTGAAAAAGCCACATGTTTCAAAAGGTTGCAAAATGAATTTCTTTTAAGGAGCCCTGAACAACGCCCCTGTCACCCCCGGCGAGTCGATGATGGATCACTTCCCATCGAGCCTTGCCGGAGGCGAAGGGCCCCAAGCTCCACCTGGGGAGCTTGGAATGAAAAACCCAAGGGGTTGGGTTCTGGGTGCACCTGGGGCTTCGGGCGTAGGGCTTAGGGCTTAGGGGTTGGTTGGATCTTGGTGCAAAGGTTCGAGTGAAAAAAAAAGGAGAAAAAAAAACAGGCATGGGTTTGCGTTTCAGGCGCCTGGGGTACATTCTCCATCTAGGGTTGTATTTTTTCCAGAAAACACCTTGTCATATTCCTCAAGCACATACTCCTGGGTCTTTGAGGCATATGTGAACAACCGAAAGACACGGGGATAACTATAGATGCAACGTGATTTTGCATCTGGCAAAATACCCGAGATTCCCCGCGTAAGGACATTCATCACCTGGCAAGCTCGTTTAGGCCCCAGGTGAGCCCATTATAATTTGTTGCATATACAAATACATACACATATGGCCATGGGGCATAACCTATGGCTCCATTTTGGGGTGGATGAACATCCATTTGCCACCTATCTTGACGTTCACCAGAAATACAGGGTTTTGACCCACAGCCATATTTGTTCATGCAAACCATGTTTGAGGTAGGTGTCCGAGTCCGAGTAGTCTGTTCGGTCAGGTGGTCAGTGTCACGGTGGCGTTCCGATTGTGTCCCGGTGTTCTTGTGATATGATGTGTGCCGGTGGTGGTGTGCACTTCTGGGACATGATGTTGCTGTTGGGTCTGTCGCTGGGTTGCTTACACAGCTTTTGTTTGGGACCATGTCACAAAAAATTACAATTATCCTTGGTTTGTTGCTCAGCTTTCTTTTCCTGCCTTTTGGAACCCCAAATCCACCGAAACTCCCTGAGGCAGGCAACATGGTACACTGCAAAGCTTTGTCCTTCCAGTCACTCCTGACGGTGCTATTGCTTTCTAACTCCAAATTCAGAACCAAACCCAGGCGGCTTGCAGCAGACAGGATATGTGCGAATTGCGCGCTTCTCAATGAGCAAGTTTCTACTTCCCGGGGGTCCGAATGGCAGTAGCGGGGTCGACCAACCTCGCTCTTTTCCGCGGCGCGATGTGTGATCCTTACAACGCGGGGTCACCCTGGGCCATCGAATGGCCTAGCTCCCTCCAGAAAAATGAGTCGAACCCGGTGGATGTCTGGGGCTGTTGTGAGAGCCCTTTTTTCGGATCCTGAGCGACAAGCCCAGACTGGAAACGCTTGCTGATCAGTGGACGAAAACCAAAACTGCAAAAAAAGGACTGACGTTTTAAGGCACCCTCCCGTCCGCTAGCAAACAAACAAACCTGACAAAAGGGGGGGTGTCCTAGTTTGGACCATCTTCCACACGGAATCCGAGCGCTCAGCCAAAGGTCAAGTCGCCACTTCTTCTGGAACCGCGGAAGGACAGCAGCTAGCACCCCATGCGCCAACCAAAGGAGCCGCAGGGCGAACGGCATGGGCCACACCGAATGTGCTCCCAGGTGAACAAAAAACAAACGGCGCACCTTCGGTTGTGACACGGCTTCGACTGTGCTCTTCCGGCGGTGTGTCTTTTGCCAAAAACCCAGAAAGTGCGAGAAGAGCTTTCACGAACCGGTAGGCTGCTGCACACAAGAGTGGCTACAAACGAGGAGCCAATTGAAGTGGCTCATGGTTGCCAGGGTGCTCCCTCCAGTAACCTCTCACAAAAGCAGGTGCATAGAACATAAAATTGTGAGATTCTGCTTTGAAATAATATTGGTGTCCCCTGAAATGATACCTGGTTAGGAGCAATATGTACTAAACCACATGCACAAAGTGGTGCATGTCTAGGTCACTTTCTTTTTTCAAGTCTGTGAGCATGGATTCGAGTCTCCGTGCTTGGTGCGTCGGGAGCAAGGCCTTTCGGTTTTGGTGCTCGACCCCCTCCAGCTACTCACCGCGGTCAAACCTTCGAATGCTTCGGGACCCGAGTGGACACGGGAAAAAAATGTGTTTTTGTTTCAAGCCCACAAACCCCATAGATATATCTATATATATATACATATTATATATATATATATAAATGCTTTTGTCCCCTGTTGAAGTTTAGAGCTCCCCCCCCTCGTCCCGAAACCTACAGATAGATGAATCCGGACATTTCGACCTCACGGTTCGGTTTGGACCGAGCCTGCCGAGCTCTACAGCACAAGGGCGGAGTGGACCTATAGCCTTCTAATGGGCGCTGCGGATTCTAACCCCTGGTTGATTAAAAGGGGGCGTCCCCTTTTAGTGTGGGACTCAGACCGCTTTGTGGGTGACAGCCGCCCTATCGATAAGATTGGACAATCCGGCGCCCCCATTATTCCCTGGGCGGGTTAAGTGGAAATGGTGTTCGAGTAGCGGACTAGACGTTCTTTCTTGCGGCGGCAAACAAAAGTCGAGCTTGCCATGCTAGAAACTCCCAGTGTGGGCCATGGTCGCTGTTCCCTTAAAAGGAATCCTTTCCTCCCATGGTTGTTTGAAATCCCTGGGGTTGATAGGCCATGTCTACAAACCCCAAGTCAAGACGTCTTTTGGCCACTGCCAAAATGTAGAACCGGTCTCCCACCGTTCAGAGGTGGGCAACGAGCGGCAGCCCACTCTTGCGAACAACTTCTAGCGCCTTGCTTCGCGCAGGCCCCCCCTTACTTCCCTTTGCTGAAGTCCCCAGGAAAAATGGGAACATCTGTCCAGTAGTGATCCATTCCCTTTAAAACCAACCGGAGAAATACGAAAAATCCACACGGAAGCATTTGAGCTTCCGGAGAACGGCAACCTGAGAGCACTCCATCAGGCGGGGAGCAGAACTCTCAAGATGGCATGGCAAAATGGGGCTGGTGCTTCCCTAAGGCTTAAAAATGAGACCGAAACGGAAAGCCACCAATTGGTTGGGCCCCCCATTTTCGACACATACCGCGATTTTGCTTCACCGGCCGGCCAATCAATGGACACTTCCCATTTTCTCGTGTGCGTTTCCCTTTTGCGGAGCCGTGCTCGATTGATCGCCCCAAGCCAAACGGGGACAGCCGCAGGCCCACCCAACCCACCCAGCCCTCGCCGGTTCCTTTTCTCACGCGGACACCTCCGTGGACGTCGACCTGGGACTCCGAATCTCAGTGGCTGTTGCCCACCCCCCCCCCCCCCCGCTCCCTGGTTGCTGCCGCACGATGTGTGGTTGAGATACCTGTCTGAGACAGTACCAGTTTGGAACAGACCTTTGAAGCCCGCCGAGAGTTACCTTTGGGTTTCCCGTTGACGCCATTTTAAAGGGGCGGACCTCAAGGACTCACTTTCCTGTATTTCCTTCTTAGACATCGCCCCAGAGATGTACCTAAGGGGAAACCAAAAGGGGACCAACCCAATTGTTTTTTGGATTTCGGCTTCTTTTTTGGTTTCCCCCCCCCAAAAAAAAAAATAAAAAAAAAATAATGATAATAATGATAATAAAGGCCCCCCCCTTCCGAGAAAAAAGAAGAAGAAGAAAAACGCACAAACCCTCCCCCCCCCCCAAAAAAAAAAAGCACCCAAACAAAATGAGAAAAAAAAAGAGCCCGGGCGGTCCCGGTGGTCCCGGGTCCAGGGCCCCCCGGCAGCAGCAGGTTCCGCTTCTCCGAGCCCCGGGGCGCCAGCTCGTCCTCGGAGCTCGGCCCGCCGTGCGCCGAAAGGAGGGGCCCCCGGCCGAAAGGAACGGCCGCGTACCCGGAAGACCTGAGATTCTCCATAAAGGGGGTTTAAACTGAGAAAGATTCTCCCTTGGAATACCCTTCCTGGAGATTATCCAGTAAAAAGGTTAAACTGAAAAAGATTCTCCATTGGTATCTGGCTAAAAACTCGGGGATTCACCCATTGGAAAACCATTCTTCCACTTGCTTCAGCCTGGAAAACAAATACAGTAGTGATAGATTCCCTTTAAAACCGGCAAGGGGAAATAAAAATGTTCTTAAGCAACTGGATGCATTCAAAAGGGTTCATCCATCAAACAAGATTCCCTTCGGGTTAATTCATTCAGTAAAGATTCCCTTATGGATAATCTCAGGCTTAACGGCACCCCACAGCTCCATTGTCCAAGAAAGGCCCTCAGGTCTGATGATTCTCCGGGTCAGATTTTTTCAGCAGGCGTCAGGTATGCCGGAATTGGGTGGCTTGGAGTGAGTGGTTTGGAGATTTGAAGCCTCGGTTCTTGTGGGTAATGGCATATTGGGAAGCCTCCCCCTAAACAACCAACGAATAGGAGGTGTTTTTTTTCCGCCAACCCCGTCTCCTGAAAGGAAGCGCACTGGAAGGCCGGTGATAAGCAGTGCACCTCATGTTTATATTTGGAAAAACAACAAATGAGAGAGACAGAGACAAAGTGGCAGAGAGGGAGGGGGAGAGGGAGGGGGAGAGGAAGAGAGACAGAGGGGGAGAGGGAGAGAGACAAAAGACAAAGAGACCAGGGAGAGGAACTTCTTCAAGCACATTTCCAGCTGAAGTCGCGAATCTGGCTAAAGAACGAGCAACCCCTCCAGCTCCCCCGACTCCGTTCGCGCGGTGTCTGTTGGGCCCGCGGCATCCCGAGGCTCCCGATGGAGGATCTTCACCAAGACGTACCTGCGCTCAACATGGAAAGCCCCCGAACTCTTTGCGAAGCGCTCGGATTGGCATCCGTGGTGTATCTGGGGGTACTTCTTGACACGCTACCCGAAACAATGGCGATGGTGTTCTTGTGGTGTCCCTCCGAAACCGGGGGGGTCCTCCTCCAAAAGCGATGGCTTTGGGCCTTTGGGGGTGCCAATCTGGAGCACCGATTGGCGAAATCCAAGAGGAGCATATGGTTTTTTGGAATCCCGGGTTGATTGCCCAGCTCCGGGGATGTTCCCAACGAGGTTGGGAATAAACAACAACTCGGGCGCAGATGTGGGAGGTCAATTTCAAGGAAGACAGGAAACCAGCTTGAGGGTTCCCCTGTGCAACAAAGCCCGACGGGTGTGTCTTTTGTTTTTTAGTTGCTTTTATTATCTTATTGTAGTTACACTTCTTTTGGGGGCGTACCAAGAGAAGCTTAAAAAAATGGAGAACCAATGTTTTGGGTGGTCCCCAAAAAAAGACGAACCCAAATGGATAACGAAAATCTCCGCCCGGCGCACGTCTTCCAGGGGCCTATCCGATAGCCCAAGGGCTGGATGCGCACCACGTCCCCAAGGCGGCACCTAAGACCCATGACGGCTCCACTGGTAGTCTTACCCAGCCCCAGAAGACCTTTTTCAACAAAAACGACTTGTCTCTCCTGCAAAAAAAGAGGAGGGCTTCAAGCTTCAACCACGACTTTGGGGGGGTTCGTGAAAGTGCAACTCCCTCTCACAGGACAGAATGATCGGCTTCACCAAATGGGATGATTTGGTGGTCTTCCATAAAAAGTCGGCTCTTACGAAAACCAATGGGTGGTTAAAACAAAAACAGAAACAAAGAACAAAAACAAAAACAAAAAGAAGAAAACCGATTGGTATTTGCAAGAAACCTTTTTGTTTGCTGCTTGAGAAAACTGAGATGCTCCAGGGCCCCAAGTCCCGGCTTGGCGCTCCGGCTCCGAGTGCTCGTCGTGGGCCCAAACCTCAGAGATTCGCAGTGAGAGGGCCAGCCCACGCGAGCGAGCGCCCACGAACTCGCACAAAAACCTACGCCCCCCATCCCCTCCCCGCGTGGGGTAGGTCTCAAAGCTGACCCCCAAAAAAAGCGTGGCTTCTTTTTTGCTCCCCTTTTAGAGGGGGAACTCTCAAAACACGTCCGCCGCCATATGTCGACCACGCATTCCTCTGCTCCCGTCACATCCATCCATGGCCAAAATCCCCTGTGCCCGTTGCAGCAGCGGGCCTTCTTGGTGAAGCGGAAGGCCTTCTTGTAGCGCATGACCCACATGTACCTAGCTCACTCACAGCAGGCGGGGTGGCTTTTCTCAAACAAGCCATACCTTCCATGTCCATTCTCAGGGATGCTGCTCCAAACACATGCAAAATCCTATGGCTACAATTGTGGCTTCTGAAGATAACCACCGTTAGACTTTTTGGGTGACCTGTTGAAGGCTCTAACGAAACTTGTTCGGGTGCGTCCTTGGGGCGTTTTCGTGCTCGGCGGCGGTTCGCGACCCACGAAGCGGGGCCCCTTAGCCTCATGTACCCATGGGCCAAGAGCCACTAAAATGGGTGGTGCACCGGGACCCCCCAAAATGGTACCACTGGTTTGGACCCGCCAGGTGTCCTTTTAAACCGCCAGGCCCAAACCTACTTCCCTGCAGAACTCCTGATGGCTCCTTTTGATACCCCCAACTCCTTGGTTCCCTTTCAACAACCAGCTAGACAAGGAAACACAACTCATGGCGAAACAGTCCCCGTCAGCCTCCCGGACAGGCGCACCCGATTTTGCTTTTATGGAACGGGAAACCTCTCCGAATCGCCACACGCCGCCAAGTTTGAACCAACCAACCCGGTGTCGGGCACACCAAGCCAAATTGGACCACACTTTAGCCAATGGATCCACACTAGGTGTATTAAACCCGGCTCCCAGCTATCCGACCCAAAATTTGGACCACACTTTCGCCAACGGACCTGATCTTGAAGAGGGCCACCCCGAAGACTTCGGTGCAAAAAACAAATGCACAAACAGCCCAACGGAACTCCAACTGTTTAAACGGCTGATACAAAGGGGCTAAAAGATTGGAATGGGTTTGCGGGGTGCTTTAAAACGAAGTAAGTCAATGACTTTTGGGATACTAGTCATTCGTCAGCCCCTTGTGTTCTTCGCGTGCGTGGCGAAATGGCGGACCCCCCCCCCCTCCCGAAAATGGGATCCCCTTGGTGTTGACCCACAGCCACATTTATACGAGAGCATGGCTCAGCTCTAAAAAACATGGGACCTTCACTGGCTCGCCTGTCACAAGCCACGCGGATGGACTTTGGGTGCTTGTCATTCATGACGTAGCCTCGTGCCCGGGCGCCGGGGCGCAACTTGTCGACCGGGCTTCCCGTGTTTGCGGGTTGATCTTTGGGAGGAAAATAGCGAACTCGCTTCGCCTACGCGTCTGATTCAAGCCCCCTTTGCTGTGGCTCATTGAGGTCGACCCTCTATTCTCCTACCTAACCAATGGGAAACATGCAACACGGCTTGCCACAAGCGTCCTTCTTGTGTTCCGCCAGCCAAACCAGAGTCAGCCAAAAGTTAGGCCAAGCGGTCCGAAAACGCTAAGCAGTGAAAGATCCACCTGCTTGCACATCTGAATGGGAAACTCCAAGATCTTCCCTACCGGATCCTGACTTGGATTGCTTGTGGGCGGAAACCATCAGTTTGGAAAGGGTTCAAGGGTTGGTCGAATCAAAGAGCGGCCGAGTGTAGCCAGAAACAGAATCAGCACGGGCGGCGAACGGGAACCCTGTGAGAATAGAGCCTCTGCATCCAATTTAAGAGAAGGGATCCGGAGCATTTTTGGGGGAGTTTCACCCAGGCTTTGCTTACATCTCGGGATCCCCAACACAAGAACGGAAAGACTCGCGTCCTTTTCTGGAAAACAACAACCACGCCCGCTAGTTGAAAGAGCCCATCTTTTTCTATTTCTATTTCTATTTCGAAAAGAAAATGCTTGTGCTCTACTTGTTTAAACAGGAAATAAGAGAAGAAAAAGAAGAAGAAAAAAGAAAACTCCCGGCAAGCTCCGGATCGACGCCAGTTTCTCAACTCAGCCCGGGCACCCACCATCTCATTGTTCGGCAGCTTGTTGTTCTTCTCAAAGGTCCGCAGATACCCGGCGGTTTGCCTCCAGAGCTTCGCAGCTTTTTTCGCTCGAGAATTGCAGGGATCTTCGGGGAATCGGCGTGGCAACTCGGATGGGCGGGTTGAAAATTGGAAATTCCTCGGGGCAAAAGGGGTGGGTCTAGCAAGCGCGTATTCTGGGCCTACGCGTATCCTAGGCTTCACCTGGGCTTGTCCTGGGCTTGTCTTAGGCCTCCCAAATCAAAACCTGGTGATTTGATGAGGGTGGTGTTCTGCCCCCTTCAAAGTGAAGGAGCTCCTCTCAAATCGGAAACCGACGGAAAACCAACCTTTAATTTGTTGGTTGAGAAACCTATTTTCTCTATTTGGGGTCCACTCTTTGGGGAGTATTTTGAGAAAGCCTCAAAAAAAATGCCCCAGCTCCATGCCGCTTTGCTGCACACCCCATGCAAAGCCCGCCTTTGCCAGTACTTGTAGTGCCATGCCCGCCGCAGAGGGGACAACAACATGGCGTAAGGCGACTCGCTTCACAGGTGTGACGACGCAAAAACGTTGTCCCGAAAGGAATCCGCCAAAAACCAAATCGCTCAGAAAATAAGCCAAACGGGTCATTCCGACTGATCTGAGTGGACTCGCAGGCACTAAATCGCCCTTGAAAGCAAGTGAGGAGGTGTCTCTGGACAAGCGCTCACCTGCATCTCAGAGTGTGTTTCTGTGCAACCTGCGTCCTCCGCAAGCCACTGAGCCAGGGTAGGCTGGCGAGTAAGAAACTTCGGAGTGTGGCGCTAAGCTATAAGTTCTCGATACCCCGCAAAAGCCACAGCCACAGCAACCAGCTGGTCGCCGCCGCCAACAACAGCAAGCTAGCTAGCAAGCAAGCAAGCAAGCAAACAGACAAAACCAAAGACAAAGACAAAAGCATACAAAACGAACACATTACAGACACAACAAATCAATAGCACAACAAAAAACACAAACACACACACACACACACACAAAAACAAAAAACACCAAGAAAAAAACAAACCAACACAAACAAGCACACACACAAACAAACAAACAAACAAACAAACAAACAAACAAGCAAGCAAGCAAACAAGCAAGCAAGCAAGCAAGCAAACAAACAAACAAACAAACAAACAAACCCACACGTGAGGGCGCGGGCTGCCTTTTGACAAGAAAACCATCGATCTTCACAGCCGGGTGTCCCATGGGTACCATTTTGAGGCAAAACCAACCGGAAACCAGCCAGTTTGTGGCTTCCATTTTGAGACAAACTCTTCAACCAATAAGGCAAACATGTTCTGACAGCGCCCGGTCTCTCTTTCTGTCTCTCTCTCGCTCTCTCTCTCCCTCTCTCTCCCTCTCTCTCTCTCTCTCGCTCTCCTCCCCTCTCTCTCTCTCTCGCTATAAATATATATATATATACGGACCCTGCACCCTTCTTCTTCTTCTTCTTCACGCACTTGTGTCGCATTAGACGTCTCAGCCGTAGGGCACATGAGCATGCACTGCAGATGTTTGCACCACCCATATTTACGTTTGCACAGTCTATTCCTGCGCGTCCAAAGACCTGTTGAATCAGTGTCTTTCGTTGCCTTCCTCCAAATCCCAAACCTAAACTCCCCCTGTGATTCGTCACGGCCCGCGAAAACTGCAGCACAAGAGGGTGACACGGCCGCGAAGCCCCGGCGAACCCAAGAACTGGGCCCAAGAACTGGGTCCTGTTCTCACAACTGCCGGATTTTCTGACCAATGGTCCAATGGGTGACAAGAGGACGCATGTCAATTCATCGGTCAAAGCAAAAAAGAAGAAAAACCTCGAAAAACCACTCATGCTGGAATTGATGGATTCCAGGGTGGATATGCCACCAGTTATGACCATTCGCTTGAAGGAGTTGAGCCCGCCCCTGCTTCAGAATGCGTTTGAACACGGAGGGTTGCCATGGAAAGGGATTGCATACATCGACCATTGGAAGCATCGAAAGGATTGCCGGAATCCCCTGGTGAGCGGAAGGAATCTCAAAGACAGGGTCCTTTCCCCACAAATGCATAAAAACCTGCTCCGAAAGATGGGAAGATTGCTTGGGGAGGAAACCAAATCCGCACAAAAAGATATAACCGCTCTTTTTGTTGGGGGAGAACCACAAAAAGAACTATAGAACCGCTGTTTTGCTGCGTGTTTTTTTTGTTTGGGGGGGGGGGGGGAACCAAGTGCCTTGCCGAATTTCCCTGGAGCTGTGGTTTGCTGGGCAGAAACGTGCCCTGGGCCGAGCTCACTTCTCAGAAGGACTCGGGATCGGCCGGGCCATGGCATCCTGACGAATCGAAAAACCCCACGCAAGGGGCGCAAGGTGTGGGCCACTGTTGAAGGGACCTTCTGGTGGGTTCCATGCTGGTGGAGCCAGGGTATCTGGATATGTATGTACATTATATACATATATATATATGTATATATCTATATAATATATATATATATATATATGTTTAAACATGATTGTACGCAGCTTAACAGTACGTTCCAAGCAAAAGAAGAGCGCGCATGCTGCGTTGACACTTCTCGACCAACTCGACAATGTGGGACCATGGGCGTGTAGTCGAGGCTCATTCGCAGGCTGTTTGAGCGTGATTGCGCCCTTTTGCAGTCAAGAAGTGTTGCATTTGTGTTGGCATGGGTTTCACCTTTGCAAAGCCGAGGTGCGTCGTTAGGGATATTGCAGAACAGAGATCGGAGTGTTTTGTATGGAGCGTCTTTGGATTACACAGGTGCTCGGCTTGAAGATTGAAAATGAGAGGTGTGCTTTGCTCTTGAATTTCCGATCCATGCGCGAAAAGAGCGGGTAGGTCTGCCAACCCTGGATTGAAGATTCGACACTGGGAATCTTCAATCTGCAATCAAAGTGCTTCAAAGTAGAACAACATGCACGCAAACTCAGGTGTAGCAAACCGGAGGAGATCACTCAGAGGTACCGTAGATAACAGCCGGAAATAGCGGCAAGCGTCTGCGGATTGTAGTATAGTGCAGCTCGCTTGCTCACGGCAAGTTGTTTGGCAATGTGTCAAAGCCAGATTGGCGTTGCCTACATGTCCGCTTCAGGCATCACCCCACAAAAAGGGTAGCCAGCCACTTTGAGTTGAGCAACAAAGATATGTTTAACACAACCAAATACAGGGTTGGGAGTAGTTAGGCTCAGCTTGCGCAACACCAAACATCCCGCCGTCCTTTTGGCATTTTGGGCGGACGGGGCGTTCGGGTTCTTTGGTGGACAAGTCTTCGTATGTCCCAAAAAGGTGGACCTTCTTTTTGGTGCTTTGAGGGAAACCAAAGGAAGCTAACCTGTTTCAGGCCGGATCTCATTTTGATCACACTCAGAATGGCAGGCCAAGAGACATCCCACGACACCTGAAGGGAGCTCCATGCTTCCAACTTGCGGTCTCCAAAGGACCCTGGAGAGGCTATGCCGAGCCAGCGCTCCATCGGAGAGAATCCTTCCACCCGATCGAAATCAGCCAGGGGTTTCTGCTTAATCCGGGGCGGTGTTTCAAACGGGAACCAACAAAAATTCGAGTGGGACCGCACCTGTGTTAGAACTAGGAACACATCCAAAATCATTGCCTTCAAACGCATACGTGTGTATAGGTGTACGTAAGTTTGCATGTGTTGGGATAACATGACATGTAGCATTAAATGGTGCGAGCATCTATGTGTACTATGTACACATATACGTAGATATGTAGTTGATAACCAGGGAATAGACATGAGGCAAATTTACGAGTACTAAGGCCCCTGACTGTGACACAAGCCTAGCGCATTTCCGCTCGCCGTCGGCCCGTCGGCCCGTCGGCCGTGCGGGTCCCTCCCCTGGGCCCTGCACATGCACGAGGCGAGGAGTCGGGCATTGCCTCCCGGCTGGGCGAAGCGAAAGACTGCGTGCGAAAGCCAACGGCCTCTGCGACACCTAGAAAGCCAAGTGGCTATGGGTCAAAAAAAGGGCAACCCCGAAATGGCTTGCCCTGGTAAGTGGAAACATGGACCAAAACCTGCGGTCCGATTCCTGGTGGTTTAATTTTGACCCATACCCAAGTGGCCCCATTTCACCCATCTAAGGACACCAAACTGGGCTTTTCTGCCAACTCACTTTGACCGGGTTGGAAGGTCTGGGACAGGCGCCAAAGTCCAGCAACTGTGAGGAACGACCCTCCCACGTTGTGGTTGTCCCGGAATGGCAGACGAGCCAAAGCAAATGATTGGCCTGATACGTTTGGAGGTCGTGCTTCGGAAACCCGCTCTTGCCACTTCCAAGTGAGGCCTGCCACCTGATGATTCCCTTACCCAAGGGTCCTGCGGTTTCCTTCAACCAAGCCCAAAGCTTGACATATGGAGTGCTTAGACCCTCTTGGTATCAAAATCGGGGATTCCCACTGCCTCCTTCTCCCACAAACGGTCCCGCACGTTCGAGAGTTGTCCCTGAAGGTCATACCCTTGCCGCGTTTTCAGGATCTTTTGGAGGGGTTGCTCGCACAGATTGGCTAACTTGCCATTTGTTGGCTCAAAAACAGAATCTGTTTGGATTCAGGCTCAAACAAAATGCGCTACGCCACAGTCTTGACCTCAACTTCGGAAACATGTGCCCCTTGTTTGGTGGCTTTTTCATGGAAGACCAGAAGGACATCTTGGAGGGCCCCCCAAAAAAAGGTCGCGCCACCCCTTTCCCGTGGCCTGCTCTGCGCATGGTGCGGCGGAAAGGTGGGAGTCAATGATCTCAGCGCCTGACGCCCGAGACCAGTGAGAACTTGTCGCGGGCTGAAATGGCTAGGGGAGTGTGTTGGAGTTGGCGTTTAATGGAAACCTGAGGAAACCCGCCATTAGTGGGGGTGCGCGATTTTTTGAGACACGCCCAAAATGAAGGCAGAAAGGGCCCACAGTGAGTTGAGGCAAGCCTTTGGTCTTGCTGCCAATCAGTCGATGACTGCGTTTGTCACAATCGCATAGGCCTACAAGAGGGGGCACCTCCAAATGACGGGATCAGCTTGGATAATTCCTCCAATGCGGGGCAAAACGCTTTTTTTTTTTATGTTTGGCAACTCAGTTGGTTGATCTCAAAATGGCATGCAACATGGGTTTGCGTTGGGGAAAACCACCACGATACCCAGAACCTAACGTCGACCCTGGCTCAATCTGGTGGAGGGGGTGTTCCTCCAGAAAGCTTGTAGTCCATAGGTGATCCTTTGGAAATGAGATAAAACCAATCTAGGTAAACCAGCGCCATCCATTTCTGACCAAATCAAATTCCAAAAGGACGCCTATGCTGTCGTTCCCTTTGCGGTTTGGGCTAGAAGTGCAACCGCACCCACCCTGCTGCCAGCACCCATCTCGCCGGAACCCGAACCGCGGTTCGCAAAACGAGGGCGCTAGCCCTGAACCGCGGTTCGGATATGTGGAACAGGGGGACCCCAAACATCTTGGAGAAAAGGCCAAAAGAAAAGAAGAAGAAAAAAAAAAAACGTGGGGTGATATCTGACCAAGCACATCGTGGTTTCTAAAAAAACCCACATACACATGTGTTCGAACGGTTTCAAGGGAAACCATACACCGAATGGAAAAAAACACGAAGGGTTTCAAGGCCGCCGCCTGCTTCTGCTGCGCCCTCCGGATGAGGAGCTCCATGCAGATGAGGAAGCGCTGGGACACCTCTTCTGGACAAGAGCGCTCGCTGCTGATCGAGCCGGCGCGGCGTTGGGGCCAGGTGGGCTTCCCTTGAGAAGAGGTGGGGAAATACAGATCTGGAGCGGTGGAGGTTAAAGTTTGCCCCTAGCACTTCACTGAGCTTCCCCCCACTCACAGGTGACACCTGGCCATGGGTCAAAGTCCAAATCGGTTAGCCCCCAAACATCCGATTCAATCCAACCACTAAAAGAAATTGACCAAAAAATGAGTGGTGCACCGGGACCCCCAAAATGGGATCCCATTGGTTTTGACCCACAGCCATCTGGGGAAACAAAGGGGAAACTTAGGGGTTTGAAGGAGGCTGGGGAATGCAGATCAAGTTCCTGGGTGTCCCTGGGGCTTCCTTGGATCGGCTTCAATTCTCCCTTAGGCGCTGTTGACCCTCTGCAAAAAGTGTTTCACGTTTTCGTGGGTTCAACAGAAACCCCTTGATGGTGCAAAAAGCTAAAGTATAAAGATCCAACGCAACAGCAACCAAGACATGTCTGTCTTTGATGCTTTAGAGGGAGCCCTCTTTGCAAGAATGCCAGAAGACCACCTTGATCCGTTTCCCAAGACCGGAAAGCGGCATCCCCTTCGGGAGTCCCAAACGGCCATCCTTGGGCTAGGAGAGGCTCCGCCGGCTTAGAACCAAATTGGAAGCAGTTGCTAGGAGTCCTTTCCTACTAGGTCCTAGAGAGCTTAGAACCCTTTGTTCTGTAGCCTATTTCAGTACAGGAACGCTGCCCCAAAAAAGAAACGGGGACCTTTCACCTATTCTTCTTTGATGTTTCTTGGAACCGAAGTCCATGAAGTCCATGAGGTCCATTCCCATGAAGTTCATCCATCAGGACGGGTCCCTCCCACGCTCGTTTTCTCGTCTCATCGGACCGGACTCGCGACTCCTCGCCCGCCTGGAGCTCCTTGAAGACAAAGGCCAGCTTCCGGCGCATGAACTCCACCACCACGATTTGCTGGCGCCGCGCCAAGCGGAGGAAAAGTGGTCGCCACCGGAGTGGGAGGAAATGGAACCAGCAAAAAGGCGGGGGGGGTGGGGGAAAAATGGGTTTTCAGGTGGGACATTGCAAAACATGGAAAGTTTCAGTGGGACATGGCGACACGTGGAAAGGCCCCTTTTTGTGAGAGTTCCTCCACTGCAAAGTGGATTGCTCCCATAATTATGGCTCGTAACATCTACGAACTGCCACTGTAAGTCGGGGTCCCAAGAGTATCAAAAATAGGATTCACGTCCGTATGGCAACTGTGTCACTTTAAAGTGGCAACCTACACCCTATTTGGGGTGTGTTTTTGAGGGTACCCTTTTCTGGTTGAACCTTGAAAGGGACAAGGGAAACCAACGAGAAAAAACTGCCTTTCATGTCCCCCCGGAACGGCTTTGCCCGTGAACATCCATCCAATTTGCGCGGGTGAGGCACCGTGAGAAGAGTGAGGATTGTCTGCACTCCAATGGAAATCCTGACATACAAGTCTTGGAAGACGACTTTCCTAGGGACGGCCGCTCTCTCTACTTTCATTGGAAAGAGGGTGCCGGTCGTCACTCTTTCGCTTGCCGTAAATAGGACCATGTCAACTGCTCGACGAGTCGCGAGAAAGCCGTTTTTTCGTTGCCAAGGCGCACCCGTCAACTGCGATCCGTCTGTGCGATCGGCCATCGATTTTGTGGGCCATCCAAAAGACTCGGCTACGCATCTGAACCAATTTGCTTCGGGGTCCAAAAGCCCAGGCTTCAAAGGGCCGTGCTCCCGTTCCTTGAGAAACAGATGGCTTGGTCTCTTTTGAGGGAACCCTCCCAAGAGTAGTTTCCCTTTTCCCTTTAAAACAACCTCAAAGCAGGTACCATTAAATTGCCAATATGACATCCGCCTGTCAGAGCCACCGCGCAACGACGCAACGAGCCAACTCGCAAAGCCCATCATGTCAAATGGCCATAAGCCTCCCGTGGACATCGGCTCTACGTGACCATGTGCCCTTTGATTCGGGTACCCTCGTCAAATGCGTTCAAAGGGAACCAACAGGCCAGGGCCACCACCAATTTGGAAACGGGTGCCCCAATTTTGAAAAACATGGTCACAAACCTTGGCTAGGTTGCTTCTGGTTTAATACGGAAAACCCATTAGTTGGCAAAAGGCTAAAGTCCTAACATCCAAGCAAAATGCACAAAGTTGGATGGAAGCAAGACTCTCAGCTTCCACTCCCCTGCTCCTCCGCATTCATCGAGCTGCCAGGAAGCGGCGTCCCCGCCGCGTACCTGAAGCCCCTGCCATCTAGGACGCCATGTGAGCCGCAATCAAAACCCGGGTAGATGAAGGTAAGGGACCATCCCAGCCATAAATAGCTGCGGCCGCCTTCGTATTTCCTCACATGGTTCTGGGTCAACCATTTTAATACCGGGTTTTGATTGGAACTCATGTGAAAGACCCCCCTTTCTGTGACGCCATGTTTATCTGGGACATTCTCGCAACTACTTCAAAGTCACAAAAGCGAGCGGACGGGGAATTCTCTTGGAGCCCCCATGCAAAGTGAATCTTTCGGTGCCCTGAACTGAACCCTCGCCAAACGCTCGAATCAAGTTGTGAGACAAGCCCAGCAAAATCCGAGAAAGGAATGGCTGCTCCATGTCGCGGACGAGCGATTGCTTAAGAAAACACAAGCGATTTCTCATTTTGCCAGGCGGCAAGGTTGCAGTATTTAAAGGCATGTACGCTTAGAGAACTGAGTCTTGTTGCCATAGCGCCACAGGGAAGCTCGCAAATACATTCAGAATGGCAGCCCAACTTAAATGACGACGGTTCAAATCTGCAAAAGCGGGGTCACCACTTGTCATCGTTCTTGACGATGCGATACACCTTGGACACATTGGTCAAAGGGAACTCGATGATGCGGCCTCAGGCAGGAGGACACGAGGGCTGAGGGCACAGCAAGGATCCGCTCAGCAAAGGAAGGCATGCAAAGAAACAGGAAAACCCCAAACTACCTCATCTAGTGAACATTGAAATGTGGAGGGTTATGTCGAAAAAGGTCGCAGCAAAAACGCCATCTGTAGAGGAATGTTCTTCCGTGACCCCTTTTTCAGGTTTGTGTGAGTTGGCAAGCCAGTGTGAAGGTATCAAAATGAGGAACGTCCCTCTCGTGTTTAATGGCATTATATGAAGGGACCTGCCACAAGCACCATTTGGCTGCTTCCAAACACCTGTTGGACCCTTTGAACGGTGTTCGATGTAAAACAACAGGAAGCAGCAAGGACCTGTCTTGGCTGATACGTTTTTCTCGCTCATATTTGCCCCACACCCGCCACACACTCTCCCTCTCTCTCACCGACATCCAAACCCCCCCTTGCTGGCGCAAGAAAACGCCCGCAATGATTCCTCTGGCTTGGCGCAGTGAAGTGAATCGACAAGCCAAAGCGGCTGCCAAGACAGAAAGCTTCTGGACGTCCGTATGAGTTGCCGCCGAGCAGCCATTACTTTGATCCAGCTTGAGAGTGGTCAAGTCCTGCCAGTGACTTGTTGCAGCCCGAAAGAATCAAACAGCCCGTTAAACTGACCTAGGCTTGGGTTCCGTTCCCATTGGTTGTGTTCCTTTCTTATTGGGCAACTCGCTTTAAGTCGACTGCATCTCCAAGATAATCCCCCCCCCCCCCCCGGCAAGGTGGCGAGTAGTTTCACGTTTTGAGACATACCCGGCGAGGTGTCCAAGCCCCACGTTTTTGGGATGTGCTCAAAGGGAAACCAAAAGGAGACCAACCATTTCTACGGAGCTTCCCCACTGTTTCCAAATCCCTGAAATGGTTGGTTGCATTGTGGTGTCTCCTAATACCAACCAACAGGGGGGGGGAACACCACCCTATTGAGACCCCCCCCCCCCCAACAGGGCGCCAGTCCTTGCCCTCAAAACAAAAGGGCGAATGGGGGGTCTCAAAATTCTCACCCAAATGAGGGGGTTGGGTTGGCCTTTAAAATCACCACAAAAAGGATACCCTCAGAAGAAAACACACTCAAGCGGATCCTGGTTTGTTTCGGGGGGGGGGGGAACACCACCCTATTGAGAACCCCCCCCCCAACAGAGCGCCCCTTCCGGATTATCTCCGTGTGCTATGAAATAGAGTCCTTGCCCTCAAAACAAAAGGGCGAATGGGGGGTCGCAAAATTATCACCCAACTGAGCAGGTTGGGTTTGCCTTTAAAAACACCACAACAAGGGTACCTTCAGAAGAAGACACACTCAAGGGGATCCTGGTTTGTTTCACCCCAAACTTGTTTGTTTTTACATGAGTGCGTGAGAGTGGATGGTGGATTTGTTTTCCCAAAAAGTTGGGACATTGATTTCTCCCTCCCCAAAGAAAAGAAAAAACAAAAAACGGCGGGAGGGGTCGACCAAAAAATGGGCCCTCCCTGGCGCTTCTGGCCGAAGCAAACCAATCAGAACCCCCCCACGACCGCCCCCCCCCCCCCCGCATCAAGACCTGTGCTCTGCTGTTGGCTCATTTTGGCTCTAACTTCCCAACCTCTGATGCGTTTCAGTTGCTCCATGCTTGCAGCCCCCGCTTAAAGAAAAGAAACGTCAAAACAATACACCGCAGAAAGAACATCGAAGAAGAGGCTCCTGGAAAACATTTGGAAAGTTGGAGAAGCCCTCACCTCCTGAACCCCTTCCTGAACCCCAAACACTATGACAAAGCCCGGAAAAAAGAATTGGCGGTGGGTCAAAAATAGGTACCCAAAATGGAACCCTGGTAAGTGGAAACATGGACCAAAATCAGCGGTTGCCTAGTGGTTTAATGTTAACCCACACCCAATTCTTGCCGGATCCTCCATGAGCTGAACATGAATGTCCGCGTAGTCGCGATTCGACGTGAGCTGCGTCAAGTACATGCCTTGCCCGAAAGGGGTGGAGCATGGTTGGCGCATGGACTTTTCTCTCAGGAGTGTGAGTGGTCAGACCCATCGTTCTTCGAACAAGGCGTAGGTGTTTTCTGCACAAGGAAACAGGAAGCGCCCTCTGGGACTTTTGAAGCTCTCACTACTTGCCACCAGTCCCAAAAGCATGTCTTTTTGTTGCGGGTACCCTTTGTTTGGAAACCAAAAGGCAAACCAACATTTGTTTTGCAGAGCAGGGATTCTAGTAGTGCGCTTTTTGCGCGTTGTGAGGCTTCCAGTTTTCCCATGGGTCAGCCATGTGAGTTGCACTGGATCTAGAAAAATGAAAAGGGCAACAACAAACAAACATGATGTTGAAACTCTTTGGTGCACGACCCATGTTGAAAGAGTTCCGGAAACATGTGTGTTTCTTGTTTTTGCTTTCTCGAGATTTGTTGGCTTTTCTGGATTTCTCGCGGTGTTTTGTTTCGTTTGGGTGTTAGTTTGCTCTGTTGTTTGTTTTTGAGCTTGCTTTGTTGTTGCGGCAAATTGAAAGAAATGGCCAGCTCGTAAAACCTTTCCTTAATCAGTGTAAGAAGATTAAGCTGAAACATCCGTTCAAGTGAAAAAAAAATATATTGAAGCTAACTAGAAGCCAACTTGTCTATCCTTGCCTGGTTCTACGTAAGTCACAATCAAAATCTAATTCAAATCCTACCTAAAAAGTGCTAAACAAGCATGTAAGGTCCATGCTGGAATCTATTTGAATTCTAATTCAACTCCATTGCCAAACAGGAATAAAGGATGCTAAAAGAATTGCAGCGACTCCAGCTTGAAATGAGCGGCAACAACTAGCAGCATGTCACAAAAGTCGAAAGTAGAGGACCCCCTTGAGTGATTCAGGATTACGAACACTCTTCAGCAAAAGATATCGAACTTGCTCAAGATATCAAACCTCAAAATCGCAAAAAACATTGCACTGCCATATTCTCCCAGTCTCGTCTTGTTGTTTTTGTTTTGTGTTTCTCTTTTTTTTCTTTTTGGAGGGGGGGGGCATCCCTTGACAAAAGACACGCCCAGGCGAATTCCAGGCCAAACATCCCGAGCGTCCCTTACACAATGGCCTCGTTTCGATTCACGCAACGAAACGCATCTTCTAGAAACACACGTGTAGACGCACACCTAGGGCCTAGGGCAAAGCGAGATCCCCGCGCTTGCGCAAAGCGAGACAACCAAGCACACCCGCGCAACAAACGCCGCACGGTCTGGCAATGCAACCCGCAAGCCCCCTTTTTCTTGCCCTCGGCCAACGGACCGCCTGTGTTGAGCTCAATGGAGAACTCCCGGTACATCTCCAGCAGCTTCTCCTTTCGCACCTGAAGAGCCGCTCGCAACTGACTCGCGTGCCGAATTTTGGGAGCGAGTCTCTTGGAATGAACCCATGATTGTTCAATCTAAAAAAGACATCCAGACCTCGAAGCATTCGCCGCGTTGCCTAGCATCAACCATAGCCCTGTGAGATTAATTCATGCCTTCCGGAAGCCGAAAGAAGAGCGCGGAAGCCGAAAGCACGCCGCAAATCGGTTTCGGGAAGCCCAAAGAGACTTGCTTAGACTCCCCTCCTTTCCCCCAGACTCCGACCGGAAAACCGCCCCATGTTTGGTGCGGGCTGAGTTCGGGACATGGGTGTGGCTCCAAATGAAACAGCTGGGGATACGCAAGTTTTGAAGAAAAAAAAATGACCGGGGACCCCCAAATTGCACACCCACCTAGAGCTGGACCAGCTGGACAGAAGCCTCTGAAAAGGACAAAAACTCGCCTCCTCCGCCTCCTCCGCACTGACGTTGGGCGGCACAGGGTACCTCCAAAACCAGAGGCTTTTGCGCTGGTGGTCGGGACAAACCCCGCGAAGTCTCCCCCCAAAAGAACAAGGGGACTGACAAAGAGGTGCCAATCTCATAGACTCAAGTCGTTTTCAAAACGAGTTGAAAGCCCAGTTTCGTTGGCTTGCTTTCAAGATCCGATCGCTGGGGTCCGGGGGTTCCCCCACTCAAAACATGACTGCCCCCTGTTCCCCCTCTGATTTTGCGATGCCCTGCAAGAGTTGGGCCAACTCCTTCGAACATGTTGAAACACGTACTACCTGACAACCTCCTTTTGCTTCCCTTGAAAGGCGACCCAGGCGTTTTGGCCCAACCCAACCCTAAAAAACGAAACAAACAAAACCAATGACCAGCACAAAAAGCCAAAAAAACCTTGTGCAAGTCCTACAAATCCCAAAACCCAACCCAAAACAAACACCCCACCAGCTGTTCGGGTTTCGGATCCCACTCTAACCTTCAACCAAGAACTCCCATGGCTTCCCTGACAATAGGGCCCCAAATGCTTTGAGTGATAAGTTGGGGGTTCAACCCCTATCTGACTTCCATCAAAAGAAGAGCCGACAGCTCCCAAACGTGTACTCAACACCCGGTACCATTATTCTTCCACCCGGAACCATCTCAAGAACCCCATGTTGTTTTCTTTTCTTTGCCACTTCTCTCAACAAAAAAAGCAGAAGAGCACGTCCTCTCCCGGCTTTCCGTCTCGACTTCGGAGCCCTGGAGCCCCAAACCCCAAACCCGCGGGGCCCGGGGCCCCGGGCATCTGCAGCGCCGGCAGCTCCAGCTGCTCCCGGAGGTTCTGCTGCCGCGGGGTCATGGGATTGGAGGACCGGCTCCAGCCGAAGATCCGCGGGGTGAAGGTGATGTCGAAGGAGTCCTGGCGGAAAAACGCTCGGCGCGTCCGGCGCTCGGGCGCGCAAGATCGGGCGCTCGGCTGAGGCCAAGAATCGATTAAGGATTCCTGAAACCGGCACTTCAAAAAAGAAAAACGAAAAAAACTGGTACCCCAAATGGAACCCTGATAAACGGAAACAAGGACTAGAACCTGCGCTCTCCTGGTGGTTGAGTTTTGACCCACACCCACTTCTCTGGTTTTGGTGAGTCAGTGTCGGTTTTCTTCTGCTTACTTTCTTGCGGGATTTCTCTTTCTTGATCGGTTTGGGCGGTGTTTGCGTTTGCTGTTGGCTTTCTTGCGGGTCGTGTGTTGGCTTCCTGCGGATTTTGATCAAACCGACCCAAGGAGCCCTGGTTTCCTGAAACCCAAAAAGAATCCCGGGGTCTAAGAACAATATGGCTGGAGGTGCGTGGCGCTGTTGTCTTTTGTTGATGGTTTGTTGTTTTGTTTTTCATATTTTTGACATTTGCATGATGTCTAAGGAGTCCTGACAGAGATTTGTTCGGCTTCCTCGTGTTTGTTGCTCTGGCCGGTTTTGTTGTTTGTGTTCTTCCGATTGACTGCAAGGTTTGTTTGGAGTTAGCGTGTTGTTGGCTTGCTTGTTTTGTTGTCCTCTCTATCGGCGTGGTTGGTTGACCTCTCAATGTGGCTTCGAAAGAGTCCAGCGGATCCTGCGGAACAGTTGCGCTCCTTTCTGTTGTTTGCTGAAGTGGACAAAACAAAAGCAATGTCTGTTTCAAGGTTAATGGCAAAGGACTCCTGGCGGAACAACAAAAACGTGGCCCGAGCTTTTCGAGTGGGCAGTGTCTTCCGTGTGGCAATGATAGAGGGAACCATGTCCTCTCAGTGTCCTCTCAGAGTCCTGGTCAAGCGAGCATGGGGTGTTTTTGCTTGTTGGAGGTTGGTGTTCATTTGGGTTCTTTGTTTCTGTTGCACTTGTTGCCTTTATGTCATGTTGCTGGATGTCTGCTTCTGTGGTACTTGTTGTATTTGTGAAACATCTTGTTTCGAATCGAAGGAGCCCTGATCAAACCGGATGCAAAAATGATGGCAGCTGTGACAACTCGGTGTTGGCCTACCCTCTACACATGTGCTTTGACCTGATTCGCGAGCTTCCTTGTTTCATGTCAACGAGTCCTGGCAAAAACTGTGCGTGGGAGGCTGTGTGTTTATGTTTGGGTGTTGTTTCGGCTTTGTGTTATACCTGTTTTGAGGTTAGCAGCTCCTTTTGCGTCTTGTTGCTTTCCAAGTGTTCGATGTAGGTGTTTGGGCGCCTTTTGAATTGATCATATCATGTCAAAGACGTCCTGGCCGTGCTTTGTTTGTTTGTAGGCTTTGCTTGTGTCTTGCCTTAATATGTTGGTATGCCACTATCCATCATTATGCACTTTTGGTGCTGTTGACAGTAGCTCCTGGCGGAGAATCCCTTAAGCATCTGACTGGAACCACCCCACGCCCGGCCCGAACCAGAGCACAGGTCCACCTGCCCAGGCCTGAAGCGTATGCAGCGGCCTCCTTGTGAACGCCTATGTCCCCTTCACACATCACCCAACCAAAGCAAACTCACTTCAAACCAGCCCAAAGGATGACTTTTAAACCAACTCAAAAAGAAAATGTGAGTACCTCCCGTCCCCCCGGAGGAAAACAAAAAAAAGGACGCGTGGCCAGCAAAAAGGAGGATATTTTCTCAAGTACTCAAGACGATGAAGCCCCCCCCCCCTTCTTCCCCCGGAACCAGGGCAGTGCCGCCCCTGAGGTGAGCAGGTGCTTGGCCTGGCTCCGCTCGCTGGGGGGAGGGCTCGAATCGGCCGGGGTGCATGGAAAATGTTCGGTGAGACGCGGGCCCGATTGGTTTAGGTCACTGGGGTCCGTTTTAAGGGATCCGTAGATGTCCAGAACTTCAAAGAACCATAGATATCATCCAAGTGGCACACCTCGTGGTTGCTCCCCCAAAGACTGCCGGGAGGGGGCTCCTGGTTACTCCTCAAAAGACTGCCGGGAGGGGCTCCTTTTTCACACCTCAAACCACAAGAAGCTTGATGCTTTTTTGTATGTTCACTTGGTGAAGCATGTTAGGTTGCACCCTCAAAGACTTTCAGTAGGTCTCCATGCCCACGGTGAAAACGGACTAGGAGGTACGACCTGCAGGAGAAGTTGTTGAGAGCACGGAAATTGTGGACATGGAAGAAGGTGGCTGCAAAATATGCTTTGTGTATCCCAATTGTGGCGCGGACTCACCTGGCCATGAAACTAACCCTGGAACCTGGTAGAAAGCTTTAACCAGCAAAACCTGCGAGCCACCCTTTCCTCTAGCCGGAACAAGTAAACTACAAACCCGTCTTCCACCCTTCCCAAAACCAAACCTGCGATGGTCTTTGACCCCGACCGCAAGTTGTCGATTTCAAGTGGCTAGTCTTCCAACCCGGTCTCCAAGGTTCCGAGCAGGCACAAAAAATGGCGAGCGTCGCTTGGAGTCGTTCCTTCTGAGAGATTGAATGCCCACCCAAAACCACCAACTGCATCGCCCCATACAACTCCTTTTATACTTAAACCCCCCCTTTTCACCCTTAGGGAAGGCATGAACACACCCTGAAAATGGGGCTCCGGGCACTGTGGGCCGGGGCCGGCTCCGAGCTCAACTGCACCTGCTCGGGGATGATCCCCCAATGTTTTTCTTTCTGAATGGAAACCACCCAATTGGCGAATTCCCCCTGTGTTTTTTGGTTCGGATTTTGGTTCTGTGCGGTTCGAGTCTTTTGGACAATAGACGCCCAGCAGTCCGTGTCTGTGTGCGAGTTGGCACTATGATATAGACCGCGGGCCACGTATCCTGGGCTCCCATGACGAGCCACGAGCCGCCCTCAGTCGGATACCGGTGATCTTGGGCATATCATCTTAAAGGACCCATGCCTCCGAAGCAACGCAAAAGACTCAACCTGCATTTCAAAGGATGCCTCAGCCAGCTCACGTCCCCGAACTTCGCTTCTTGGCCCTACAAAGCCTTTCACTCAAAAGAGCTCCCCCTCACAGGGGCCCAAGCCAACAACCTTCATTGGCTTAAACAAGCTGATCATTACCTGAAGGCTGTCTGTCTGGCTTCAACCAACCCTCACACCCCTCCCCCAAAAAATGGAGAAAAGGGGGGGTGGTCTGTTGATGGTCCCCTGTTCTGGTTTTTATGTTAATCTCAAATCTGTGTTCCCCCTTATTCGTTTTGAAAAGGGTGTTTTTGGGAAGCTTATTTATCGTTTTCGTTAAGGTAATCATTTGGGTAATTGCCCCCCTTGTTCATTGCTGGGCTGGGGGCCGACATTTTTTTCATTTGAAAGAGTTAGCCCTTTTAGTAGTTATCAAGTTCTGGGGTGTTGGTGGTGTATTTGTTGTGTTAGTGTTTTCTCACTAATTTTCATTTATAGGTTTAAAAGTTCAGTATAATTATAACATATAAGGTTTTACATGTTATTATTATATTATGATTATAATTTCAGTTCAGGAAAATAATTTAATTGATTATTCTTACTTCTTTCATACATCATTTAAAAAAACTCACTGTATTTTGAACATTAAACTTTTTACTTTCAATAAATAATTTGATATTTTCTTTAACATCTTCTCCTTTCTTTTGACTATAACCCAACATCCATAATATATCATCAATCATTTCATATGTTTCTTACTGATTTTGAAAAAACTGTTTAACATAATCGTAAGGTGGTAGTTTATTTACAATTAGAAATATTAAAATCTCATCTTCTACATTTCTATTATGTATGCTTTTTATTCCCAACAGACATTTGATTAAAAATTGATTATCTCTCCAATTTTTACAATTTTTACATATGTTTTTCTTCACCATCCATTGAATAGTTAATAATATTATTCACTATTTCATTAGGGAAATTCAATTTATACAATTCCATATTTTCTTTTTTGAAGTGACAACAATCATAGCATTGTTTATTGAAATAATTATTGATTTCATCACCGTTCATTTTCCTCTTAATATATAGGGTAATATTTCTTTAAGTAGTTTTGGCTAGGGGGTTGCTGGTCGGCTGGTCTGGGATTCAGGTTTAATTTAAATGTCTGTGTGAGCCAGACCTTGCTGAGCCATTCTCCCCTTAATTGGGGAGTTCAACCCCCTTAATTGGGGAGTTCACCCCCCTTAATTGGGGAGCTCGCCCCCCTTAATTGGGGAGCTCGCCCCCCTTAATTGGGGAGTTCGCCCCCCTTAATTGGGGAGTTCGCCCCCCTTAATTGGGGAGTTTACCCACCGTTTCTCCTTGGTAATCTCCCTATTTGACCCCACGCCGAGGTTGGGAAGACATGCTGACCTTCACCTATGTGACTGTCGCCTTTCAGGTTTTGGTGGTGGGAGGGTTTCCCATAACAAACTCCTAATCACTTGTAATACCCCCCATCAAAAAAAAGCTCCCGAGTTGTATACAACTCATCTTGTTTATGTTTGATTTATCCCTCACCCCAATTTGATTTCTTCCCACTAGGTAGTCGCTGTGCTGTTTCTAAATGCTTCCCATTCCTAATTTGCCCGAGCAACCCGACCAACCGAGCCTATCCCTGAAAATAATTCAAATAATTTCATATTTAGAACTATTTAGATAACTATTTTATGGAGTAATGTCGGGAAGCTCATTAGGCTATTACTTTGTAATAGCGTAATGTCCATAAGGCAGTGAATTGAAAGCATCAATGTAAAACCTTTTATTTTCATAATTACTGAGTGATTGCTTGACTTGAGACATTGAAAATAATTGATGGTTGCGACTACGAATAAAATTAT
Source organism: Effrenium voratum (assembly GCA_963377175.1). Lineage (NCBI taxonomy): Eukaryota > Dinophyceae > Suessiales > Symbiodiniaceae > Effrenium > Effrenium voratum. The sequence goes on along the minus strand of CAUJNA010003661.1, from coordinate 1,447,457 downwards.
ATGTTATTTCATGCTTTTTGGTTTGAAATAATGCTTCGTGGTAGTTTTGGTAAGTCAGCTCTTTCTTCACCTTGTGTTTCACTACACCCTTTGATTTCTTTTGTTTTTCTTCTTCACCGTGTATTGTAAAAGCATACGATTTAGGCTTTAACCCTATGAATTGTGATATTGTTTGACCGTTGCACTCATCCTTGAAATAACCGAGTTTTTTAATTTGTTTTGTCATGGCAGGGGTGTTCAGGTGGATAATCGCTAAAGTCCATATATTGGTTTAATTCTTTGAAGTCCTTGTAGATGTCCTCAGTGACTGTTTGAATTACATAACTGTCAGTATCAGTATAAACCAGTTTGATGTGTTCATTGTATTTCTTCTTAAGAACATCATAGTAGAACTGATACATATGTAATTTACTGATGTCAAGGATTGTCATTCCTAAGAAAATCGGTTTGTCCAGTTTCAGTTTCGCTTTCGTTTTTTCAACTCCTACAAGGTGTTCATTAATAATACATCTATTTTTGAATGTTGGAGTATTAACACATTTTTCATATCTTACCTCATTATCAACTAATTCAAAGTCCATATGATTTCGTTTGTCTTCCATAGTTTTTCCATACACACTATTATTCATTAATTTGAATAAATATTTCTCAAAATCGTTTTTGGCTTCTTTCCTTTTAGCAGTGTTGAAGTCAATCCACGGTTTCAACCATGCCCTGTGTTGAAATGTTATTATCCTATGGACTTTGGTCATTTTCAACCCCATTTTCAAATAATACTGTAAAGTCTTGATATGAACCACATATTTCTCTTTATCCTTTAGATTTAATATTAACTTACTTGTTTTCTCGTCCTTCGGGGTTTTTCCATCATAATATATTTTGAAGACTTGCTTTTGATAATCGGAAAGCATATTCACATTTACATTCATTATTTCAGGTGCTAGTGGATAGTCGGAGTGGAAGTCGTGCAATGTTTCGGGATATTCCAAATCAACTTCCATAATATAACCAAACTCATCGTTTTCATTCCAATTTTCAACACTGGGCGTTGTCTTTGCCCACTTGATATTTTTTAGCGGTAACTTCTGGGACATTGCTAAACCATACAAGTTATTAGCACCCAAGTAACTAATATAATTTGATGGCTTGTTCTCATCATATGCTTCCCACATATACTTCTTGGTCATGCAATTGTTCTATTTCAACACAAGTTTTTTGAAGCATCGCGTCCCAAGCAAAATTTCGTAACGTATAATAATGAGCGGGGTCTAAACCGTAGTATTCCATACACAAGTCTCTAAAGTTTTCAAATACATCGGTCAGTAGTAAAACATCAGTTCTTAAATACAGGTCGTGATACTGCCCGAGTGTTCTAATCCCGAAGTGCTTCCATACTTTCCATGCCCTTTCATAATCTTTATCACTTACATGTTCTTCACTCAATTTACTGTAAAACGCTTCTTTCGGTGGTAAAGCCCTTTCCTTAAATCTTTCAAAATCATCAACGTAGTCATAGGGATAAATAAATCTTCATCGGTTTTAACATACGGGTTTCTAACGCTGTATCTGAAATTGTTCTTCCAATTCTCACGCTTTTTATCATCCTCATATTTACTCAACTTCACCAACTTATCCAACGAAGACGATAAGAAACTGAAACTGTCCTTGAAACAAAGATTTTTAAAACCAAAGGTTATAAACTTTTCGCTGGTCTGAGCGATACATTCTATTTTAGAATTCTTGTTCAGTTCGTGAGCCTTGTTGATGATTAAGTGGGCATCATAGTTTTTAAGGTTATGAAGAAACACTGGGATTTTATAATATCTCATACTAAAACCAAGATTACAATCATCGTGGGCGCATCCTCTGTAAGCTCCAGTAAAGTGACAATGGTCTCGAACCTTCTTGTCCTCAGGTTTAAAATATTTCCACAGATAAAGCAAGTAGTAGCATTTTCAAAATCTTCCTTGTCCTTTTCAGTCATGATTATCTCTTTTACTTCCTTCATCCTACTAATAATATCTTCTCTGACTTCATTGATTTTTTCAACACTTATCCATACAATCTTCACCTCTATATAAGTAAGGCTCACTACTTCCGGTTATAGCATTGACTACATTAATCATAAAACCACACGGACGATGATTTTGATATGATGTAGTTTTAGCTTTTGCCGATTTGCTTTTAACATCAATTGGCACAGTTAAACATTCAAAGTCGGCATAGATTACGAAGGGTGCTTTAAGTTTCTTGAAATGGTTATTGAATTCTATTGTTTCGCCTGCTTTTGGCATTTCTACTTTTTGACCCTCAACTGCTAGACATCCCTGTTCTTCGTGTTGTTTCAACAATTCTTCTGATTGAAAACCATGAGAGCAGGTTCTACAATGATACTGTTTAACTTTCTTTTTGTTAGTCTGACTACTCATTAACTTATCGTAATTTTTGATATAAGCGTAATGCGATTTAACTTCATCAGTCAATTTAATCAAATCGATTTTGTGTTTCGCTTGTGGGTTGTTGCTTCTTTTGTATAATAAAATAGTTTTACTATTCGTATCGAGGTGTATGTAATAAACATTGACCGATATGTGTTTGTTCTGTTCTTCAAATAGTTCAATCTCATCATTACCTACTGGAAAGTCAATATTATCCCACTTGATGAAAGTATCATTAACATATTTCTTATAATGCTACATGTTGCAGGGATGGCATTTTTTGTATAACTCATAAAATCCGCATTGAGCGGAATATTTAAAACATAAGTCGTCCTCATTTTCAATATTAATACAAGCCTTTTTGTTTGCCACCCAGTCGGGTAATGGAATGAATGATGAACCACGGGTAGGATTGTATCTATCATAACTGATGACTAACTTTGCAACTTGGACAATAACCAAACCCGACTCAATGTATTCGGCTATTTCAATTTGTGTCTCAATGTCGTGTCCAATGTTGTTTAAGACGCTGTTCAACTCATCAGGATTATGAATATTGTACCTTCTGCTTCTTGACCGCCTTTGGATAAGTTCTTCGGCGGTATTTTTGAATGATAAATCGGTTTCCACGATTATTTTCATGTTCGGGTTTCTGTTCAGGAATTCGGCCAGTCGTTGCTTCTGATATTTTAAGTAGGATAAACCTTTCATCCTCTTTAATCGTATATCACTTACCGAGTAGGTGTTGGCGTATCCCTTGAACGCTTGTTGCTCGTCTGTGATTTTGGACTTGAAACGCTTGACATAATCCTGTAAGGGTCTGCCTCTCGTTAGTTTTAGATAATTAGCACCTTTCATTAAAAGGCCATGCTTTCTATATCCGTCACTCCTCGCCACTTCCTTGGGTTTCGTGTTCAATACCTTCGAAACTGGCTTGTTCTTATCATATCTGTAGGTCTTATCGCCTATTTTGAGTTTTTGTGTTTGCCTCCCTTCTTTTTGTATTAGTTCGCCTTGTTGGCTGTTTAAAATGAAATCTATGATTTTTCCTTCTGTCATGGTAACCATAATACTATACTCTATATAGTATAAGGTATTTTCTCTTTAAGTAGTTTTTCGGGCTGGGGTTGCCTGTTGGAGAAAATGGGTTTCGGGTTGAGAATGAACGCATTAATCTCATTAAGTGTTTTTAATGAGATGAATGGTTACTATTTGTTCATAATGTACATTGTCGCGAAGCTTCCAAACAAACTTTAGATTTCTTGTGTTTAGATAAATTTGATTTGCTTGATATCGTCCTTCCACAGTCCTCGCAAGTGTAAGACTGTTTAGGGTTTTTGTTGTAGTAATTCTGATGGTAGTTCTTCTGGTCGTCCCTCCACCTCACGGGTTGTTCACTGTCCTCACTTGAAGTCTGGTTCTGTTCTCTTATCATCTGTAAGACTAAGTCGTTGTCTGCTTTCATCAGTTCAACCATCATATCAAATTCGTCGTTCGTTATTCTCTGTTTTCTATCACCGTTAATGAAAATTCCTGTCATTTTACTATATTAAGGCGTTTTCTCTTTAAGTAGTTGTATTTTTTCTTCTTGCCTGAGCTACTTTTTGTATTTGTGCTTTCTGGGCTTCTGCTCCTGCTTCTTGTTTCCATTTGTTCCCTCGTCCATTCACTACCTCTAGCTATTTCTTGGGGCGAGTTGCTCCTGCTTCTTGTTTCTAATTGTCTTCTGTTCATTTGATGACCTCGTGAACTTTCTTCTGGTGAGTGACTTCTGCTTCTTGCTTCTACCTGACGTCTTGACCAGAATGATGCCCTCGGTTGTTCTTCTTCCTGTTCTCTTGATTGTTCTGATGGTGTGGATGTCTTCTTGTCACGTTTGAATAGTTCAAAGTTCAAATATGCTCTTGTCTTCTCCACCTAAAAATGTGTTTCTTAACGACTTTATTTCTCGGCTTTCCTCTTTCTTATCTTTTTCGGTTGATGCCGATGACGATGATGACGTTAAATGAAGACTTTGTAAATCTTCCTGCTTTTCATCTTTTGGTTCATCTGACTTTTTCTTTTCTTCAGTCCTGCCTGAAATTGCATTACTATAAATTTCATCAGCAAAATATTTTGCTATATAACGTGTTGTTTGTGCGTCTGCCTCGTTGTTTTCATATAACTGTGATGTTGGTGCTACTTCATCAAACATATCAGGGAATAATTCGTGTTGAAGAACTTGTTCATCAGTTTGAACCTTAGCATTCAACCGTAGTCTCCTATCGTATTTTGAAAGGTCAAAATCGTCAAAATCTATATTGTTAATTGACAAGTCAATTACCTGTCTTTCGGGGGTGATTTCAACTTTTAATCTGTGCGTCATCGCTTCTTTCAGCATTTCATCAAATGTAGGCCGTCGTCTTAATCCAGAATATTTGTCAGTCATATTGAAATATTATATATTTTTATTGTTGAGTTGATGAACTTAGTTTCTGTTTGAAGTATTTGTTATAAACATTGTCCTTGTAATATGTTTCTAATCGAGCACGAATTCCTTTTCTTTCTGTTGCGCTTGCATTGTTATATTCATCTAATATTTCTTTGAACTCATCGTATTTATCAGCATGTATTACATTGAATTGATGTAGTTTTGAAATTATATTATCAATCATAGTTGCCGGAGTTTTCGATACATACACTGGCCACAACCATTTTATACTAGTTAAATACTTTTTGAAAATTCGTTCGTCATCAACTTCTTCGTTTTCGACATTTTGTAATTCCAACTCGCTTGCTTTTTCATGCATTTCCATTATCTCAGCATTAGTAACGGTTGTTTGCGCGTCATCGTCATCATCTTTACCTTTTTTCAACATCTGGGTCGTCTTCTCGTTCATCTTCTTCTTCCCACTCCTCTAATGGTTCTAATTCTGGCGTTTCATTAGCGGACACCATTGAATGAACTTCTACACCGGCAGGATATGAACTCTTCGAAACAGCACTTGCCATTTCTTCGTGTTGTTCTCTCCAAAGTCTCATTTTTTCAGCAAGTTCTTCTTTCTGTTTGTTTGTTTCCGCCAATCCTTCTTGAATGAAAGACTGGTGTTGTTTCAGTGTGTCAGCAAGTTTCAATTCATCATTAAGTTTAGCTCTTACACTGTCAGCGTCCGACATTGCTCCTTTCATAACTTCTTCTCTTCGGTTCAAATCTTGTTTCTTTTGAATGTCTAAGGCGTCCTTATTATCAAACTGACCGCCGTATTGGTTTAATCTGTATCTTGTCGCTTTTCTGTCTATCACATTTTCAATTGATGGGCGGTTCTCATCACCTACCAACGTTTCTTTTAACAATTCATCATAAGAAGGTCTCAAATGTAATTGTGATTTCAATGACCCTACTTTTACCGGACCTACTGTATTCAATCTATTCATTGATTTAATCATAGCATATTAATTATTTAGAAAAATAAATTGATCAGAGATATTCTTAATCATTTCTTCTAAATGCTTCTTTCTTACTGTTAGTTGTTCCTTTGTTTGTATTCCGCCTGGTGACCGTGTGTTGTCTGATATGTTTCTTATTCTGTCTAACTCCTTTCTGTAACGTTCGGTTCTGTTGCTTTCAGCTAAATCATTTCTATACTTTATTAATGCTCCCTGTGATTGTCTTGCTTCCAGTGCGTCCTTCAACTGTTTAAAATAATTCATTCTTGAAGCAACTCCCCATAAATCTGAAACATCATAATGACGTTCTACCTGTGGTGCCCTTTTAAATTCTACATTTATATGACTTCTCGTAAGCATGAATAATATATATTATAATTAGATTATTATTTAAAACATTGATGCAGATAATTTGTTTATTGTTTCTGTTTTTCTTGTTTTTCCTTTTGTTTAAGTTCTTCATAATGTTGGCTTAATAATTCTGTTGCCGTGGGTTTCTTAATAGTTTCTTTAATCACTTCTTGTTTAATCTCATTCTTAATGTCTTCTTTTACTTCTGGTTTTATCTTTCTAATATTCTTTTGTGGATTGACTGGAAATAACTCAGTAGGTGCTCCCTTACAATTTTTGGGATGTGAGTGTCTCAAACTTTTCAATGTCATCTTTTTAGAGCAATGTTCGCATTGAACTAATTCAACTTCTTTTTTAGTTCTTGGTAATGTTTTTGCTTTCGCTTTTGGTTCAGGAATAACTTCTTCTGGTTTAACTTCTTCTGGCGTTGGTTCTTCATTAACTGTTTCATTTTGTTCAACAACTTCATTATTAATAGGTGCTTCTTCTGTTTTAGTTTCATTATTAACATCTACTACCTCAATACTTGACATATAAAATATATATATATATATATATTTTTCCATATGGAAAATATATATATTATTTAAATAATATCACTTTTAATTTTCAATAAAGAAAATGTCACATTCACCCCATGCAAATTAATTTCGTTACCTAATGAATTAGAAAGCCAAAAGTCTAACTGTTTAAAACTTCTATTTGATACATCCAAGTAATCCAGTGGATTCAATTCTGAGTCGAAAATCAAACCAGAATGTGGTGCTGTGACTGGCACTTTCTTAACAACTGTACTATCGCCCGTTCTTAAATGTATTTGATTATAATTAGACAACTGAGAAGAATGAATATAAATATTTCTAATGGGTTGAAGATTAACGAAACCAGAAACATAAGGATTTTTATATTGATAAACTGCAACTTGATAATTTCCTAAAACTTCATTAACAGAACGTAAATTATTAGAGTTAAAACTTCCATTCCATATGTAGTCAGCATATATTATCTTCATTTGTTCATCAGTTAATACTGCAAATTGTCTATCGGCATAGTTTGAAGAAATCGTTATTTTTTTAGCTTTTACACTGTAAGTAACTTCATAAGTATTTGAGAAATTAGTATTATCTACAACACCATGTATTTTTGATTTTAATTCTGTCGCTAGTTCTGTGCCAGTATATACTCCTTCGTCCAATTGTAACGCTAAATAATGGACATTTGTGTTATCTTCATCTGGAACTAATGCAGAAGAATAAGAGTATTGTATATTATTTAATCCTGACTGTATTGAATATCACGTGTTAGGTAATGTTACTTCGTGAATGTAGCAATGTACTCCGTTGTCTGTTTGTAATGTGTCCGGCAATTCAACTCTAAAATTTGATGATGAACCGCTAATTCTATGGGCACTGTCAATATAAACTTTTTTATATGTAAGCATTATTAATTGATTGCGAAATTAACTTATAACTTTAATTATATGATTAATAATAAAAAGTTAATTTATGAAATGAAGCATGGGAAAATTAAACATTATCAACCTTATAAGAAAACAACTAAAATAACTGATGTTATGAAGCAGACTGACAACATATTAAATAGTTATTATCCAAATTCTAATTTAACTGATGCACAAGGATTAAGTAAAGCTTATGGTAATGGTAAAGGTTTTTATATTGATGGTGATAAAATGTATGTAAGTGGAACATTTGGAAAAGGAACGTTTGAAGGTGCTGTTAATGACATTCTGGCAGATGTAGGACTTCCCTTTAAAATGACAAAATATTCACAACGATATAAAGACACATCAACAGCATTGGATGAAAACCATGAAGTTAAACATCTTATAACACATAGTCTCGGTGCAAGTGTAGGGGCACAGATAACAAAAGATTATCCTGAAAGAGAATTAACTTTAACTACTTGTGGAGCGCCGTTTATATCACGAAGGTCTAAAATTACTGATGATTACATTAATTTTAGAAGTATCTTAGACCCTGTCAGTATTGCTGACCGTGGTGCTATAACTGTTTATACTGGTTCATTAAATCCATTTACTACCCACGAGTACATAACTGGATACGGTGATATGGGGCGTGATGTTTCAAGAACATCAAGTCCTGTCCGTGCAGTCATGTAGAAAGATATATAAGCAAAAATCAGTAAATATTAGTAGATGTTAATAATGGATTACACCAAAGCAAAAATCTATAGAATTCTAAATGATGTTACTGATGATGTCTATATAGGTTCTACTTGTCAAGCATTATCAAAAAGAATGGCACTACATAGAAAGTGTAGAAATGCTGGAGATAAGAAACAGCTTAAACTATACCAGAAAATTAACGAACTTGGAGTTGAGCATGTTTATATAGAACTCTTAACTGAAGTAAATGATATAGAAAATAAAGAATAATTGCAGAAAACTGAAGGTGAATACATAAGACAGTTTGGAACACTTAACATGAAAGTTGAAGGGAGAAATCACACTGAGTATCATAATGAAATAGGTAGAGAAAAGAAGCGTGAGCACTATATAAACAACCCCGAACATTACCAATTAAAAACAAACAAGACATATACTGAAAATAGAGAACGTGTCAGACATACATGTGATGTTTGTAATATTTATGTCTTTGCTTGGAATTATAAAAAGCATGAACAAACTAAGGAACATCAAAAGCAAAATGAGATAATATAGTTAAATAAGTACTTCAATATATAACTAAATAATATTATATATTTACAATCAATTAAATGAAAACTTGACAGAAAGTGAAACTAAATATAAGCCATTGACAGTTGAAAAAAGATTAATGGATTTATACAGAGATAATACACGAACAAATGTAACATGTCAGTGTGGATGTTTCATTATTAGGAGTGTCAGAGTTAGACCTGACTATATTAATTATAACTGGATTATTTCAATTTATGATATGTTTAATCAAAAAAGCAAGAAACCCCAAACGCGCGCCGAAGGCTGCGCCCTGAACAAAAAGAGGTGGATTGACCGCGGTTAATCCCTCAGCGGTTCAGGGGGTGGTTCCTAGACTCTCGTTCCGCACTCAGCGCTGTTTTCTTGATGTGCGCTTGAGCCAAACGGCGTTTGCCGTTCGACAAGTCTGTCATGACATGCAACCCTCAACCTAAACCAAAGTGGCCTCAAGCAAACCTCACATCAGTGACCACACAACTAGGCAAGTTACCATGCCTTTGGGGGCTAAGGGGTCGTTATTTCTTGACTCCCCCCTCGCCGTGTGCACTAAGGCAGGGTAAGCTTTTGTTTTGGAGCGCGATACGCTGCTCCCGGACATCAAGGCTTTACAAGGATGAAGGATATTTTGGCACTCTTAGTACTCACAGCACTACCTTCGGGATGACTTTCTACTTTTTGATGTTGAATCGAGTATCTTCTAGCTCTTCTGGGAGATCTGTGCGCATTCCCAGGAGCCTCAAGGCGTGATCCCACTTATGCGGAGGCAAAGCCTTGGTAAAGATATCGGCAGCTTGGAAATCGGTCTTCACATATTCAAGCTCTACTCCAGTGCCTTCCTGTAACTGTTCTGCAAGGGATGCTAGGTTAACCCTATGTGTCCTAGAAATTGCACGCAACTTCGAGGAGTGCCCTTTCCTTGCAACCAGAATAGTAGCTTGATTGTCTTCATGGATCCTTAGGGTCATTGGGCGACCCAATAGTCGATCCCACAGACTAAGTGTCGGGAGTCCCTCCTGATACAAAGAAAATGCTAACGACACAATCTCTGCTTCTGTAGTGGAACGCGACACAGAAGTCTGGCGCTTGCTAATCCATGCTTGGGAATTCGGGCCTTTCAGGGCGAGAAACCCCCCTGACGTGGACTTGGCCCCCTCTTCTCCTGCAAAGTCAGCGTCGACGTAGAGCGCAAGATGCAGCTCTCTGGGATCGTCTTGAACTGTGCCAACCAACCTGTGCGTTGTGGTCGTGTTAATGTAAGCTATTAGCCTAGCCAATTGCCTATCATTATTACGCGACCATTTTTGAACGCACGTTGCAAGATCCCCGATGGGCTTGATTATGTCTGGACGCGCAAGACGTCCCAACCACAAGGCCTTCATCAAGATTTTACAAGCGGCTGAGCTCAATTCACCTGCTTCGGCATCATCTTGTGTTGGCAATGACCCTTCCGGACAGAATGGGGTCAATGCCTTGCGGAGTTTACTAATCGGCTGACCTGAAATGGAGACATACAAATCTACAGTTTGTTTGGCATAGTCAACCATATCAAAAGCCATTGCGTTGGACAGCGCGCCAAAGGCTGCGCTCTCGGCTGGATTAGGCTCGCACTTCGGGGCGTTAATGATGACATGATTCCTTCCCAAAACACGATATATCGGTTCTGGGGGTTCAATATCAACACATGACATCAGCTTTTCCCAAAAGGAATCATGCTGCTCTGCCGGCCCTGAAAGTGTTAGATCATCCACATAAGTGGATAGCATTAAGCCGGTTGAGGGGAAGTAAAAGTTTCCTGGAAATTCTTGGATTTCCTCTCCGGTCTGCTCCTTCAAGATCTTCTTGAAGTGCTGCTCCCAGAGCCCCCCCGCGTCGGGGTGACCGTAGAGTGCTTTTACTAGAAGGACTACCGTTTTTATAAACTTTTCTTTCCACCACTTCGGACGAAGTTCCGGCGGCAATGATATCCACGTCTGATGTTGAGATCGAAGTAGGGCCTGGATATATGCCTTTACGGCGTCTGCCGCCGTGGTTTTGTGACCTGGCAGTGAGCCGTAGGCAAGGCAATTGTTCAAACCCTGAGCGGACGTAGGGTTGGCGCCGAGTTCTTGATAAACGGCCGCCGCCCCATATTCGTCCCGCGCACAGTCCCCTCGGTATACTTTACGCCCCTTCATTTTCTGCAGATGCTTTGCTAGCTCAAAGAATTTGATGGAGGCGATGGTCATTAGTTGACCGAAGTGGACTTTAGTGTGCGTCCGTCGCGCTTCAGCAGCGACATCTCCTTGCTCTCTCACGGTGCTGAGATCCCAAACTCCCGCATTACTTAAGCCGTCTGCTTCTTCCTTTACGGCCTGCAATGCCTCGGACGAGGCAAGCATCTCTGAACGTGAAAGAAGTTTTGTGACCATGGCGGCTATGTCGGGAGAAGTCTCCTGCTTTGTAATTCCCTGAATTTCCCTAACGAGGTTATCCAAGTCAAAGAGTTCTTCAAAGAATCTGCGGGATGTTGGATCTGATTCAACCACTGACGCGAGAGCCCCAACACCCGAAAGTGCGGAGGTATGCTTCAAGGACTGCTCCTTTTCCCGATGCTCCTCTTGCACGGTGACAGCCTGGACTGGCATTGCAGGCGCGCATGGTGCTGCGACATGCGGGTATAACGCACTAGCGATTATCTTACACATCTCTTGTGGATAAAAGGCGGTGCGTGCAGTGTTGCTACCTGCGGCCTGTGCGTGCTTGAAGGAGTGCTGGTGGGGGCATGTCCTATTCTGGAACCCATCATGAAGTTCCTTGGATGTGGTCATGAGACGCCACGGCTTCTTGATGGGAGTCCCTTCCTTGTCAGTTAGACCTACTGCACACCCGTGGAAAGTCACTGAGTGGAAGCGAGACGCATGCTTCTCGAAGAATGCCTTTACGTCGGGGCGCTCCCATCCCTCGCAGTCGCGAGGCCACTCGAAAGTGACGTGACCCTCTTGTTCTATCACCACTTCGGCGTGCTTTGTGAACCTTGCGAACAACGCCTCCGACCTTTTAACCTGTGCACGGAGATACTGCTTGTATTTATTGCCATACCTATGGACATTTAGCCTTTGCCATGGCGACCCGGAGGTGCACGGAATGGCCGCCCACATGTTAGGCTTGCTACAAGACTGCAACTGAGCGGTCAGTTGCTCATCCCCTTCATTGGTTTCAAGATCGATGTGTTCTTTAGCCAGTCTCACGTGGGGAATGCCTAATGCTTGATGCACTGCTCCCATGGTGGAGTCACTTGAACATGCATACTCAAACATTACAGGCATAGAATTTCCCCGCGCGATACGCTTGCGGGCCCTCTTATTCCCTACGGAAAACTTTTTGCATGGCTCCTTTTTGGAACATGGCATGCCGAACACAGGCAGAGTCCGAGCCTCCCTCTTGGTGAAGGAGTCGGCTACGTGGCACGTGAGTGACGTGGAGGTTGCAGTGGTCGTTGTTACCGCCGCGCCAGTTGTGGCTGCAGGCGGCGCGGTTGGCGGAATCCCCCCTGGCCGAGACGGAGCTGGCTTGCCGCGAAGAGCATCATCATGCTCTTCGGATGCCCTCAGTGCTTTCTCGAGCTCATCGGGATCAGATAGATCTGCCTTTTCAAGGCGGGAAAGCTCAAGTGCCTTTTTAAGGTCGGCATCGTCTTCTTCGAGACGTGCCTCCTTGGCTGCATGAACTGGGTCAATCGCTTCGGAGGGGCGAAGTGACCGCTCTACCTCGACAGCAGCCGAGCGCTTGGAGCGCTCCTCGGCTTTCTCCGTATCGACCAGCCTCGCAAAGCGGCGTCGACATTCGGGGGTATGGTACCGGGTGCGCCCAGTACAACCTCGACAACCTGGTGTTTCACGAAACCGGATTATTCGATCCACAGTGATGTACACGCCTCGCGGCGTGCCTGGAGCGGGAGTCGGCGGTGCAGCTACCTCGCTAAACGGAACCTCTTTAAGAGCGACTTCTGGGAGTTCACCCTCGGCTTCCCCCGTCCGCAGCGCCTTGTGGGCTGCTGCCGCAACGGGGAAACAAGGCTCGCCTTCTTCAACGAAGAGTTCTGCCTCCGGGACATCATGCACTACAATCGCTCGACGAGTCCTAAATTCTTGATAATCTAGGACCTTGACCACATGGCGATACCGAAGGCCTGCGTCAACCCTCCAGCCCAAAAACAAAGCAGGTGCCAAGTTGGGTTCTAGAGTGCGCTTATTAATGCCCTTTTTACGGTAATAGACAAGCTGACCAAAGCAATGCCTAATGCCATCGAACTTCGACTTTGTCAAGGCTTCCCATTGGGTCTTAGCCTTGTCGAATGTTGCAGGTCTGTCGAATGACATGGAGAGACATGCGAAGGGATAGGAGTGAGTGTGAAGATCGTACGGCAACCCACTCTGGAGGTGGATGGATCTGCAACATTCCTTTTCTTCCCTAATATCCCTTTCCAGCTCAGCATTATGGGGCCATCGATTCGGCAACGAGGTTTCGGGTGTCAGGCCGACCTCATGTGCTGCCGCTTCGAGTTCCCCCGCTTCATCCATTTTGATTAGACATGTCGGAGCAAGCTCGTTAGCTTTCAAACCTAGGAAGTGCCTTAGATTTTTGGAATGGGCTGCTGTGTCCCTTTTGGATACAGGATATGCAATCCTTGCTCCAGAGAAAACATCCCTGATGACGTGGTGAGATTTAATCCCTCCGATTCCAATGCCCGCATGTTCATCTCCTTTCGCAAGGATGACACTGTCAGTAGCGAGCTGTTGAAACGGGGCAGTAGGATTGTCAATCCCGTCATCGGCACGACCATCGGGTTTGCGAGCAACACGTGCTGCGGTGTTCTTAGCAATCGCACATATCCGACAGAATGGATTCTTTGGGAAGTGTGATCGAAGGTGCCCGGGAGAGTTGGCTGCTGCCCGGAGTACCCATTCATCGCTGGGCTCGCCATCGGCTAGCTCTGCAAGCGGCACCTCATCGTCCCGGTGTGGTGGGACTGGCGGTGCTTCTGGCGGTGGGATCGGAGGAGGTTCTGCTTCGAAGAGTTCCCCATCTGCAACGGAAACGGCATCGTCTCCATCCACCGCCGCGCCTGGACTGGCTGCGGCCTCGACGGGCTGTAGATTGGATGGCTGATCAGCAAGCTTTGGGATGACGGTTTCGTCATACTGGGGCACATATTCTACAACACGAGTTGCATTGATGCGAGCTCGGCGTGGGACCTTGATGGTGCATCTTGAGATGTCATCGGGTGGAACGAGATATGGCACATCCTCCCTTGGGTCCCAAACGAACAATAAGTGACCTTGGTCGACGACCGTCTTGCCGATCGATTGTGCTGGAGGGCACTCCTTGAGGACATACACCTGTTCATCCGGAGGGATTACATTGCTGTCCTGGAAGGCTAGGGACGTGTTTCCCTGCTGTGCACCTCCACCGGTCGCGAATCCAACGGGTGTCGAACTCGGCCGGACGCACTTGTGCATCACACTGCTGAGGGCTTGCCGCCCAATGAGATGCCTACCAGCTGCAGTATCCCACAACCAAGTCACCTTATTATCGGTGATGGCTGGGACCGCCGGAATCAGCGGGGCGACAGCCGCGGGCGCCGAAGGCTGCCCCTTGGCTTTGGAGATGGACTTGGGCGGTGGTCCCGTGTACTTTTTGCTCGGATCATGGGAGAACGCGCATTGCTTGGCGTAGCAACAGTTGTACGCAAAGAACATACACGGAACTTTTGCCTTTTCAGCTGGAGTCATTTTTGCAGTTTTGCTTACGGCATTAGAGCGGGGAGTGAGATCGCCCCCCTGCTTGCCCTTGGTCTTCGCCTTGGGTGGCGGCCCTCCTGGTGGCTTACCAGAAGGGGCAGGCGCCGCGGGCGCGGTGCTCTTTGTTGCCGGCTTCTCTTCTTTCTTCCCGGCCTTCTTGCTCCGTTTCTTCTTGGTTTCGGCTGGATTGGCAGGAACATCATCTTTTTGGGATGTTGTAGATGTCAAGACCGTCGGCTTTAGTTTAAGGTTCTTTTCAAACCCATCTCTATTCCGCTTTTGCTGGTCTAAATCTATTGCGTTCCTTACCTTAGCCCATAACCAAGATGTAGAGCGCCTATGGCTGCTCCCGGAAGCTTCGATGGCCTTGTCAACCTTAGATTTCATGGCCGTGCACTTGGCGAGTTCATCAACCAAATGATTGAAGAGCGTACGCTCCTTGGGCAACTCGTCAATCGGGATTGCGGAAAGTACGTACTGGTACTTATCGCGGAACGCCTCAAGATCGGCTACTGACTGCCCGGCTAGTTTGAGGTTCAACAAACTACGTTCACCGAGCACACCAATTCGGTCCCTTTCTAGTTGAAAGTGACGAAAGATGGAAGCCATCATGATGCGTCCATTGGGCATGCCTCCGGTCACGGAACGTTCATGCTCAACCATTCCCTGAAACAACAACCCAAACTTACCTTTGCGGCATGTCTTTAGGAGCTTCGCAGTGACTTCGCGATCGGTCCGTGGGAACCTTTGATCAGCTTTCAACTGCGCGTCACTCTTAGTTAGGCAGTCTTGCGCCCACAAGTAAAGTTCATCACCTGTGCTCTTCTGAAGTCTACCTATGGCCATTAAAACCTGGTTTACATAACCTCTTGCTTGGCCCGCATCCTCGGGAGGGGCAGGAAATGTCAAATCCTTCAAGTCTTTGATGCGGACGACATCCTCCTCTTGGGATGCGAAACTTTTGGTCTGGTGTGCGCTGGCGGAATCTGGGAGTGTGCCATGAGCATCACCTACCGCACTTGCAGCGCCCCCCTGAGTTGCATCCCCACTGTTGGTGTCTAAACCCACTTCGTTCATTGAGAGACGGGGGCATGACAATTCGTCGTGGGAACCACCGCAAACCCTACACTGGCCAGTGGGTTGGGGTTCATCGGCATCATCATCCTCGTTCTCGGAACTTGATGAGGATTCTGAGCTCGCGTCTGATGCAGCCTTAGGGGTGGTGTCGACCATTCCCGCACTTAGGGGGATTATGGGAACCGGGTATGCCTTAGCAGCTGCCCTTGTGGCAGTTGGGGCAGGGCAGGGAGCTGAAGCCATTGGAGGAGGAGCCACGCTTTGTGCAGCGACCAAAGTGCTAAGCTGATGCACCATTGAGGCTAGGGAAGCAATCTGCTGCTTAACATCTGCTATCTCATTTCTCTCATCCTGACTACTGCTCTGCGCGCCAACGGCTGCGCCTTTGGCGGACACAGCACTGTTGCTTGCGACACCTGCACCTACATCGAGTGCGCCAGTAGGGGCTGCGCCCTTTGCGGACGTGGCACTTCCTTTGGCGATCGCTGCTTCGGCACCTTGCTCTGAATCGGTAGGGGCAGAACCCTTTGCGAGTCCCGCACTTCCTGCGATGTCCTGTGGTGGGCCGGTAGGGGCAAGGCTCTTGGCGAGTCCCACACTTCCTGCGGCAACATCACGTGGGGTTGCAACATCCTGGAATGTGACATGCAGGTTGGCAGAGGAAGCACCGGGCTGGGCGCCCGAGTCAACACCAGTTGTATGATGAGGACCCACTTGAGGTGCGGCACTATCTAAACCCTGTTGTGAGGATCTATCAAGTCCACTCTGCTGGTTTGCTTGGTCTTGCAATCCACTGGATGAAGCCCCTGCTTGGTTACCCATTGACACATCCTGTCCGCCCAAAATGGGGGAGCTCCGGTTAAGAATCCGTACCATTATCGGTTTGTGCTTGCGGGGCACTTTGCGGCGAGCGAGTCGGAGGCTGACGGACTTCAAGCAAAAGGGAAACCGTCCTTTCAAGTTCGGCTAACCTAGACGCTTGTTGCAAATCCTTCTCTTGCAGAGCTAGAATGGTGGCATCACGTTCGGCTACGGCACGTTGTGCTTCTTGATAAAGGTATTGGGTCTGAGCTTGGGCCTGGGCCTGTTCAGCATTAGCTCTGTTGCGAACCTCTGCTGCGTACCTTTCAGCTAAAGCCCTAGTCTGACCTACCTCTTGATGGGCCTCAGAAACGACAGTTTGCGCCTGAAGCCTAAGCACCTCGGCCTGTTGCCTGGTTGCCTCCTCCTGTTCCGCAGCGCCAATGGCTTGCTGCCTCGCATTGAACTCATGCTCGCGTGCGTAGCTCACGGCCTGTTGAGCCTGGGTTACAAGGTTCATTGCCTGATGCCTAAACAACCCTTCCCTTTGTTGGGCGGCTTCCCGGAGTTCCCCCGCCTCCCTTCGGGCCTGCTCAGCCAGCAGTTGCTGTTGCTGTGCATGTTCAGCGGCCTGAAGCGCGACATCGGAAGCATGGTGAGCACGTTGAACGGCGGCACCCGCAACAAATGCAGCAGCTGGGAGGTTCTGGGTTGGATCGGGCGTTCCAGCCGGCTCTGATGAGGATGGTTCTGAAACGAACATGCGCCTAACAGGGGTTGCATCGGAACCTGGTGCAGGGCTATTAGGGTTATGCCTAACAACAGACATGGCTGGCACCATTGCACCCGCAAGGTCTGGGTCATCATAGTCTGTGCCATGTGAGGATCTAGACCTATCTTCGGATGGGGGCGTAATAGTAGAGGAATTCATGCCTGAGCCGCACGGATGCGATAGCTTTTCCTGCACACGCGAACCAAGTCAGTGCGCCAAAGGCAGCACTCTCCAAGGCCGGTGATTTGCGCCTGGTGGGATTATGAGATGTGCACTTACGGCTACACTCAACGTAGATTATTGAATGATGCAGCAACGCACTCAGTCACACAAGGATTGATATACCTCACTAATTGATAATGGGGAATCTCCTTTGAACCTAAACCTTTTGTTTGCAATTTGGATGCAAATGTGAAGGCTCACCAATGCAGTTGTGTGCGATTGGAAATGTGTGTGACTTCGTGCGTCTTTGCGCCACAGCTCTTCGGAGCGCCTACGGCTGCTCCCTGCACAGGATGAGAAAATATCCTCGGTGCGCCAACGGCTGCACCCCTGTCGTGAGAACCAGGTGATCTACTACCTGCGAACCTCCTCAAGGAGCTCTGCGGTAGTGAGTGCACGGGCAGGCTGAATGGTCGCTCGGTCGGTTTGATCCAACCACTGCTCAATGGCAATCAATGCGTCCAAAGTCCCCTGCACCCCCTGGCTGGGGTACGCCCTGAAAGCGTGCGCGCCTGTAAGTCGCGCCTCACGACAGATTGTGGCGTTGTCGTCCACAAGGATATGTGCTGCCCAACCGTGCAATAGGCTTGCTTTGCCAGCAACGCCAACCCTGGAGCGCGTGAACTGCGTTGTACCAACGTAGATGCCCTTGTAAGCCAAGTGTACCCTTGCTGTGGCGATCTCCGGTGCCGTAGTTCGCTCGCGCTCGACCCCACAATAGCTGCAAATAATCCAATTGAACGGACCGTGATCTGTCTGTAGACGAATCAATCCGTCCACGATCTGTGGGTGAAGCCTTCCCCCGGAGCGGATGTTCACGTCGAGCACCCCGTGCCAGTCCAGAACGATGTTGAGCGTCTTCCGGTCCGCGAGGGGTGTCCGAGGTGGGGGATCTGGGATCCCGTGGCTTTCTCGCCTTGGTGGAGGAGGCTGAGGTGGCTCTCGCTTCGGCGGTTGTCGCCAAGGTGGGTCTGGAGCGCCAAAGGCTGCTCCCTGCCCTTTTGGTGGCAACCTCAACGATGCCGGCGGCTGCTTGTACCTGATGTGTGGGCCAGGCCGGCTGCTTGCAGGGACAGAAGCCTTTCTGGCTGGCGGTGCTGCTGAGCGTGGAGGCGAAGAAGATCTTGCTTTGCTCAAAACACGTCCGCGACTGCTTGCCAAAAATGCTGCAACTGTTCCCCGCGCCGCTGGCCGCGTCCCAAACTTTGCTGTGGCTTTCGTAGCAGGGGCCGGAGGTGGGGCCGGCGATGTAGGTCGATGAAACGGTGCTTCGTATACCCCACCCGCCCGGAATGCTGCTCTGCCTGAAAGCAAATCTTCGGTGTTGTGCACTGTATCCCCGTCGGAGTAGTCTGCCAAATGGTAAACCTCCGCGTTCCCGTAGTTTGGGGTCGAGGAACTGGACCTTTCCCCGTAGGCCTCGGGGCGGAGCCACACGTCCGTTGGCAGCTCGTGAGGATCACTGAACTGCGGCAAACGTGATCGGGCTCGGCCTGCAAATGCCCGTGGAGCGCCGGGCTGCTCCCTCTGCAGTGTCCACGTGCCGGTCCGATCGATGCGAACCGTCGGATAGGCCGAGCTCCTTGGCGCCAGCACGATCGGCCTGTCGGTTGGCGAGGTCCTTGATGGCACACTCCTTGATCTGCCACGCGAGGATCGACTGGTCGTCGGGCGAGGAGTTCTGCGGGTTCCCGAAGGCTCCCGACTGCTCGACTCGCCTGCCGCGCCGAGGGCTGCGGCCTCCTGGATCGGTGTCGGAGTTCTTGACCGAGAGCGAGACCTAAGCACAATAGGTACTTGGGAGTAAACTGCTCGCAGAACTTGCCTTGACACTGACCGTGTGGAGGTCGTAGATGTCCTTCTCCTCGGAGCTGTACCAGCCACCGCGCCGTGGGCTGCGGTCCTCGCTGTAGGCAAAGCCGGAGCAGACAACCAAGCCTCAGCAGGTGAAGCCTGCTGGGCCACGGAAGGATGCGCCGCCTGCTGCTGCTGAGGCGGTGTGGATGGGGTCGGAGACGAGGGAGTGGCAGGCACTGTATCTGCACCTGCCGCGCCAGTGGCTGCGGCCCTTCGTTCTTCTTCGCGGATTGCCCGGATGCGAAGGGCCGTAGGCTGATGCCACCTGTGAAGCTCCTCCCAGCGCTGCTCGGTGACGTCCCGGTTCCAGGCCCGAAGGGCAGCAAGCTGCACCTCTGACCCCGGTTCCCACTGCAGCTTGGGTGGTGTAAACCCAAAACGCTGCTCGACCTCGTCGATCACGTCCTCCTGGAGCTCCCACCACACACGCTTCTTGTTTGCGGCTCCTCCGCGAGTTCCACGCTTGTGGTACTCTTCCTCAACGGCCATGCGCGCCCCCTTATGGGGGAACCGCTGAGGGAGGGCCTAGTTAATCCCGAAAGAAAGGCTATACGGCTGATAACCAATCAAAAGAGCAAGAAACCCCAAACGCGCGCCGAAGGCTGCGCCCTGAACAAAAAGAGGTGGATTGACCGCGGTTAATCCCTCAGCGGTTCAGGGGGTGGTTCCTAGACTCTCGTTCCGCACTCAGCGCTGTTTTCTTGATGTGCGCTTGAGCCAAACGGCGTTTGCCGTTCGACAAGTCTGTCATGACATGCAACCCTCAACCTAAACCAAAGTGGCCTCAAGCAAACCTCACATCAGTGACCACACAACTAGGCAAGTTACCATGCCTTTGGGGGCTAAGGGGTCGTTATTTCTTGACTTGTTTGTACCAAAATATAAAATGGCTATGTCCTCATCAATGACAACACTAAAAATTGTAATCATAGTCAATCAGACCTTGATGAAATAGTAAAAAGAAAAAACATAAAACTATTTTCATATTATTATTAATGATACAACATAAGAAATATGACAATGAAACAACGGATGATATGATTAAGAGTGAAAATAAAAAGTATAAGAAAAGTTCATATGATGAAATTAGAGAATTAGTAATGGAGAAAGAAAAAGGGAATAATCCAGTTGAAGATAAGATTGAGAAAAAGAAAGTGAAAATATATAAAAAACATAATTCTAATCAAAAGGATTACACTAAATTATTTAATTTAGTGCAAATTATTTCTAAATTAGATTATATATAGTAATGGAAACTTTTAGTGCTGAAGATATTCTAACTGACAACCTCTCATTCAAATTAAATAAAGGTGCAAGTTATATAAATGAGCGTCGGTCTGTGTCATTCTTCCCGTCTGGTTCAAATGTTTATACTCCTTCGTCTGGAAATCGTGTGTTGAAAATTGCATTAAATGCTGAAGATAATAGTTGGTTAGACCCTCCATCAGTGATGGTTTTTCTCAATGTTGAAAACAAGGATGCTACAAACAATCGACGGGTAAGACCACTGTCTCCTGCTTATTCCTTCTTTAGAAGAGGCTAATTGCTGGTAATCAACTTGTTGAAGACATTGATTATTACAACAGAAATCATCAAATGATGAGTTGTTTAATGTCTAAGGGTGCTCGTGATAATGAAGATGCCCAGAGTTTTGGTTATAAATTTGATGACGATTTAACACAAAGAAGAGCGAGCACTTCAACTGGTGTTATTGGAACTGCTTATGACAACTCTTCTATTCCAGGGTTTCAAACAAAAATGGTGGTTGGTTTTAAACCTATGCTTGGTTTCTTCAATCAGTTTAAGAATATTCCTTTAAAAGCGTGTCCTCTTGTTTCGGAACTTGAACTGGTTTCAAATTTTACTGATTGTATTGTTGCACCTGTTGTTAGTGGTGATTTCCCCGCCAGTGAAGCGGCGCCTAATGATTTCAAAAACACAAGCGGTCAATTTGAACTTAATAATTGCTTCCTTCAATGTGATGTAGTAAGTCTGGATAATGACCTCCACAATAAATACGTTGCTCATCTACTTGATGGAAAAGAATTACCTAGTACTTATAATATCTATATATGTCAGTCTAATTCAGTTGTTGGTCAAGCAACAATAACCACTACAGTTGTTCGTTCTGTGTCTAAACTCGCTGCCGCATTCATCACCTTCAACAAAGAAGACCTCACAGGTTCAAGCGCCGAAGTTAATAAAGAATACAATAGATTTTATCATCCTATGAGCCGTATTACTTTTGCTAATTCGGGAATTTATGATAATGACCTTGATTTAGAATTTCAACTACAACTCGGTTAAAAGCTATTTCCTGAATATCCCTGTAAGAGCATAACACAAGCGTTCTAGAATTTACGAAAAGCATTGAATTTACCTTTATTTCATCAACATCATTTATCTATTGAATTTAATCCGTATAAATCAAATAATTTCATCTTTGCCATGAATATGGAAAAAGTGCCAGATAGTAGTTATACTGGGATAAATACCAAGTCAGGACAGCAACTGTTAATTCGGGTTAAACCATCAGGTTCTACGCTTACTGCTTTGATGCCAGATACAATATATATATATATATATAACATTAGTATCAGAACAAATACTATCCATATGCGATGCAGGCGTACAGATACTTGATTAAAAAAAGTAAAATGATAATATTAAAAAAATATCATTTTCTACTATTAATATATAATGCCTTCAATAAATTTAACAAACTTTGAAAATGTTGTAGCGCACACAATTAGCGAAATCAATTCTACAAGCGGGGTAACAAACATTAGAAAGAAATATGCTGTAACAACTAATAATTAATTATTAGAAAAATTTAATACATCAATATTGAATAATACATTAATACATAATAAAACAACTACTGCAACTAAAAAATAGCAAATTTTGGAAATTATAACAATTTCTTTGAAATGTATGCTAATTATTTTGATAGTTATGATTATGGCAGTTTGGCAGGTTCAATAATGTTTTTAAATCAACGAGGTTTTCGAAATGTAGACATTAATAATTCTTCAACTTTTCAAAATGATAAAATAATATTAAATCATAATACCACAATATTAAATAAATTACAAGTATCTGGTGTATTTTCTTGTTCATCTATTTTAAATATAGCAGGTTCTGAATAACGGGAAATACAATACAATTAATTCAATAATTACTACTAATAATTCACAGGATACATCATTAGGACAAAAGTTCTATAACATAGATACTAACGCTCAATCAGTAGCAGGTGCTAATAATTTTAGTGATAATACAACTTTACACAGTAATTTATATATGCTGACTACTGGAAGTATAATATGTAATAAGTTTAGCACTACATCGTCACCTAGTGTTGGAGTACAAATGACTTTTCAAATGTTCAATCGTGAATTTAATATTAATCGTGATGGTCGGATGTGGATGAGTAGCTCTGGAGGACAGTGGGAAACACAGATAGGAGACGCTAATGTTGGACGTGTTTGGGTAAAAGATAGATTTGGTTTAGGTGCTGTTGGTGTTAATGGCTATATTTTAAATTGTCCTGGACAAGCGAGATTTACGGATGCAGTGCAGTTTATAGGAACTGACAAGGCAATAAGTCTTAACAATGGTTCATAATTGAATTTTAACAATAATGGTTCAATACGTAGATATACGCCCGATGCAATAGAAGGTTTATATATGGCTCATAATAATTTTGTTGCTGTCAGTGTTGGTGATGTTAGTAATGCCTCTAACCAATATATGATGTGTGATGGATTAGTGAATAAAACCATTTTTAATAAACCTGTTGACGTGTTAGGTAATATTTATACGAATGCTGATGTTAATTGTGATAATGTTAATATTGCTACTGATGGTAAATTAACAATTGATACAAATTGTGAATTATACAGATATGTTAGTGTTTTTCATCTTTTGGTATGAGAAATACTGACGCTAATTCTTCAATTAGGTTTATCTGTGGAGACCCTGCTGTTCAATCTAATATAGTTGGAGCTGTTAATGTTTCTAGCGGGTGGACTTTTAATACTTCTACTGCTGATGTAATGGGTACTGTATTTGCTGATGATATTTATGTTAAAACTAATGGAGCATTAAGAAGTAATCATATAGCACCCAACGGAGGAACATTGATAACGATTGATACTAATTTAGCAGTTCAAGATGCTTATTTAGCAACTAATACAATTCAATCATTTGATTTAACAACGGTTTCATTTTTGAATAATATTTCAATGACAACAGGAACAGATATATTAATGGGAACAAGTGAAATATCAACTTATTACGATGGAACTAATTTATCTACAATTGATGTAATATTCAGAACATCAAATACAGCGTTTAGAGTTTCAGATAGTTCAACTACACCTTCAGTTTTATTATCTATTGATAAGACATTTGGAACAACAGTAAATACTGGAAGTTTTACAAACAACGCTTCATCAACTTTTAATGAAAATGTAACAGTTGTTAATACAAAAACATTATTTGTAAATGATTTTCAAGATGCTTCAGGTGATGCTATTGATATTACTGCTGGAACTGTAACCATAAATGGCCATAAATGAAGTCTAATAGATAATTCTGATGCAAGATTAAAATACGATGTAGGTTTGCTTAAAAGCAATTGTATTAGTATGATTAAGAAATTCAAACCTAAAAAGTTCAAGAGAAAAGATAGAGACGATAAAGATGCAATCCATATAGGTTATATTGCAGATGATTTGTTAAAAGCAGTTCCAGCAGAAATTAGTAATGTAGTTCATAGCAGTCGCGAATATTTAGGTATTGAATATACAAGAGTACCAATATTATTACATAAAGCTTTACTGGAAGTAATAGACAAAGTTGAAAAATTAGAAAAAGAAATTAAGGAAGTTAAAAAAGAAAAATCTAAATAATAATATATAATGGGTAATTCAAATAGTAATGTTGAAACTTCAAGTATTGATAAAATCAATGATATTGATGTAGAACAATTCGATTTAAGCAATATTGATAAGTTACAGTTGAAAGCAATTAAGCAAATGAGTGAAAGATTAGAAAAACTGGAGAACGTAAAATGTGACAAATTATTATATAAATTACCAGCATTGAATTTGCGTAGTTATAGTTTGTTCTGAATTAATAATATTTAACATTAGTAAATTGTTTAATTGTAAACATATGCATAAAACTTACTAATAAAACTTTGTCTATCATCATTGATGGCTTTAATAGTTATTTTTTCACATGTAATGAAATAAAATTAACCATATTGCGCCTATACACTAACTTAGTTTCATGAAGGTCTTTATTAAGAAATAATAAATATCAAATAAATTGGTTGATGTTAAAGTACGATTACGAACATGATTCAAACAAGTAAATGAGGTAGATGTAAGAAATATCTCATATTCAATTAATATTTTTAATGGTGTATGTGTTTGATGTAATTTATCTAACTCACTTAAGTTAGAAGTATATGATAGTCCGTTATTGATATTGATTTTATCAATTTCAAAATATTGCTTTATTTATTTTGTAAGACTTACACACTGGTTTAAATTTAATAATATAATTTTTAATAATATTATTACTTTTTATTTTTAATAATCTAACATCACCTAAATTATAAGATAATACTAGTTTGTTAATGTCTGATGGTAACTCATAAAATGTCATAACATATTTAAATACTTATTTTATTTTTAATGCTTTTTTCAAATCTAACATTCTTTTTGTTTCATCATCATCACTATAACTATCACTTTCATCTTCACTATCAGTATCATTTTCTATACGTAAATGTTCTTCTAATTCTTTCCTTCTTCTTTCTTCTTCCTTAAAAGTAATATGATAATCACTTTCAATATGGTTAGTAGCATCCTTCATTAAAAAAGTTTCACCACATTCACACTCTACAAATTGTTGTAGTCTTTGCTTCCGGTATTCTTGAATTTGTTTTGGTATATCATTGCCGAAAAACCTTACTGGTTCTTCATATATTCTTTCTTGAAACATTTTTAACATTCTTTAATATATAATAGATTTATTTTATTTTAAAAGCTTTCTCAAACCTAACATAAAACATATTATTAACACCTGAGGAATTCATACTAACATAAAAGAAGGAGTATGGCTTATCATCTACCGCTTTATTATACATATTTCACAGTTGCTCTTTATTAACATTGGCAGAGTTTTCCTCAATGAATGACATTAACTCTGATACATTCTTTAACTTGAAGATATACAACGAACTTGAATTCAACCTACTGATTGGTGCTAGGACACGATATTTTTAAACGCTTAAACAAAAACTAATGGCATCGTGTCTACCTCTTGTTGCCAGTCCATGAAGTAACTTACTATATCTAACAAATTTAGGGTCGTCTGCAAAATCATCAACAATTATTAAAACTGAATGTAGTTTCATCATCTTCTGTTCTTTCATGTAATGAATGATCTGTCTTTGTGTGTGAATTATTTCTTCCAGTTCTTCAGGTTGGTAGGTGTCGTAATAAAACTTGTCTTTTTCATCATCAACCTTCATATTATCTTTTTGGTATTTCTTGACTTCAACAAGGTTAGGGTCGTTATGAACTGACGGGCTAAAAATGAATATACGGGCGAAGCAGTCCCTATAAACATTTAGGATAAGGTCTTGGATTAAAACTGTTTTACCACCGGTTGATGATGCTACAACGATGGAGCGGAATGGTAGTTTTGGCACGTGTTCATATTTAGATTGTTTGAAATCGTAATCAGTTATGTTTATTGCCTTTATTATTGGGACATCTGACATAATAAAATAATATTAAAGCTATTTAGAAAATAATTTATATTTATTAATTTATATGAATAGAAGTTATTCAGATTATATTGATATAATAGATAAAGTAGAGAATATAGAACAAGTTGTTATAACTGATAATAAAACCAAAAAATGCTGTTATTATTCATTAGAATTAATTAAGTTTGTGATACAAGATGGGAAGAAAGAAAAAGAATAAGACTGAACCAGTTGTTTCTTCAACTGATGAAGAAAAAGAAGAAATTGTTACAGAAACATCAGTTATTCAGTTTGCCTGTCCAATGTGTAAAAAGATGTTAGAAATGAAAAAATGAATGAGAAATACAAAAGAAAGGAAACTGTAAATGTTCGTGTATTCCAGCAAGTTTCAAAATACGTAAGAATGATAAGAAAATGAATATTGATAAAACTAAAGACAGTATCAACTTAGAAACAGATGTTCATAATATTGCTTCACGCTTTGGGAGGGGAGTTACTCCATCCGATAATGGTGACAAGGAAACACAGGAAACTATACGTGAAATGATGAAAAATTACTAGTTAAAATTATTTCTATTATTATTTATAATGCGAGATGTTATAAATAATATTATTAGATTCATTGATGCAAAAGAATTGAAATTAAATAATTTTATTAAAAAATATAACGAAAATGATATCTTAATTAATTTTGTTAATGACTTTAGAAATAGTAAAATTGACTTTATCACGTTTTATAATTCTATTAATTATGCTGATTTATTTGAACAATCAGATTTACAATTTTATTGTAAAAGAATATATTCATACTTTATGGTTTATTGCTAATTATGATAATAAAAATGCTATTCAGTCTTATGAAATTACATTGAGAAAAATGAATAATATTTACAAGAATAGTAACATTAATGTTGTCAATGTGGTTGAATGTATTAAATGTTTAATGATTTATTACAGACAATATTGAAAAGTTTCATAAATATTCAAAATTTAGAAAAACTATCATTTGTAATTCAATTGGTAAATTGAATAATAATTTAACGAGTTACACAATAACTAATTTTGAATTGACTTATAACGATATATGATTTTGTAAAATACAAGTTTAGTTTTAAAAGTTTAGTTGTATAATTTAGTATATATATATATGGAAGAACATGTAGAGACACCACTAAATACGGTTAATCATATTTAAAGAAAAGAATACTTAAAAGAATAGATATGAACAGATATGAGAACGGTAAAATTTACAAAATTGTTGATAATAATTTTCAGAAAATGTATGTTGGCAGCACTTGTGAAAGTTTGAGTCAAAGAATGGCAAGGCTTCGGAACAAATACCAACAACATATGAATTGCAAATATGGGAGGGTGACATCTTTTGTGTTGTTTGAAGAATTCAGTGAGGAAAACTGTAAAATATACTTGATTGAAAACTATCCGTGTAACAATAAAGAAGAACTTTTAAGAAGGAAGGTCACCATATAAGGAATAATGACTGTGTAAATAAAATAACAGTTGGAAGAACAAAGAAAGAATATCATGAAGAACATAAGGAAGAAAACAAGCAAAGATGTAAAGAATGGATGGCGAATAACCAAGAAAAAAGAAAGCACTATGTAGAGAAGCGAAAAGACATAATTGACCAATATAACAGAGAGTGGAAACAGAATAACAAAGAACACGTCAAATAATACAACAGAACATATCGTGAAGAACATAAGGACAAACTAACTGAAAAAGCAATATGTAGTGTGTGTGGTGCTTCAATACGAAAATACGATATCAAAAATCACCAACTGACTAAAAGGTGTCAGACGTTTAATCAACAAGTAGAACCTCATGCCGAAGATATGGTTTAGTTAAACCTTCTATCTTGTATGTTTTATTGCCCATAATATCATATTCAATCTTCTCAACTTTGAATAAGTTATTACTCCAACGACTGACATACTCCTTTCTGTCGGTGAAATTACCCCTTTTCTTTTGGAACACTTTTACCTTGTCGTTCTCCTCTATTCTGGGATACTTTCTTTTGTTTTTTCTTGTAGTTTAAGATTGACCTTTACATTTATTTCATTGTCGTCCTTGTGTGCTTCGGACGGTGTCATCCTTGTTGATGAGTGTGATGTGCTGTTATACTGTTTCAATGCTGGTGTTAGGGCGTCGGTCCATTTCATGTTGTTCAACCTAACTCTATCGTGAATTTTGTTTTTCATCGTTCTAATAAAACGCTCGGCTACATTTGCGTGGGTCTTCGTGACGATGTGGTGTATTCCTTCACTGTTGAAGAAATCCTGAACTTGATTTTTAGTTGCAAACGCGCCATCGTCATCAGAATACACGGACATCGGATACACCATCATTTTAAAACTTGCTCTCAACGCCTTCAAAACGTGCTCTCCGTCTCTTTCCTCCATCGGTATTACATCTGCTAATTTACTGAAGATGTCAATCACGACTTGGGGAACGGTCTTGTCTTTTGCTAAAGGTGACATATGCATTATGTCTATTTGATATTCAAATCGTGCGAATGGAGCGGTATAGGAATTAGCACCTCTATAATTTTTGATTTGTTTATTTGGTTGTTTCTTTAAGAAAGACTTTACATCGTCTAATGTTATTGTTGGGTCTTCTTCCTTTGCCTTCTTGTGTGTCGCTTGTGTGCTTCCGAAACCCTCGTTTAAGTCGTAATAGATGTTGCTGATTACTTGGTCTTTTGTTAATCTCGCCATGATATTAAATTGTTAGAAAATAATTTCATCAACATAAACCCCGCCCCTTAACATAGAATAAAAACTACTTAAAGAAATATTAACTTATTATAATAAGTGAAAATATGGCTGGAATAAGATTAGAGGACTCGAATTTAGAAAATGTCGGAGTTATTGCTGACTTAAAAAACTGGACGCTATCAGACGAAGAAGATGATGATAATGACAGTTATAGAAAGGAATTAGAAGAAGAGTTAAACAAAATAGAGGATTTCATCAAAAGACACCCTTTGCCACCAGTTGATGAAAACGAAGAATTCTGGAAAGATGTCATTAACAGGTTTAGGCATAATAACGGATTAAACTTGATGGCAATATACTCATTTGTTAGGTTTGACATCATGAAAGAAATGTATGAAAACCAAGCAGATGAAGACATCATAAAAGACTGTGGTAAAAAGTTAAACCGAGATGGAAAGTTTAATGCAATGATTATTAACCACTATATCTTATCAGGAGCGATACGGAAACTAAACAAAGAAGACAGTCTAGTAAATTGACAGATGCGAATTATTGAATTCTGGTGGGATGGAATAGGTGGATGGAAAGCGTGAGTGATTTAGTTTAATGATATTATTCAATTCTAGTTATAATATGATTAAGCCTAGTTTTTATAATCTAACAACAAGGTTAAGACATCTAAATTGAACCTGAAACCCAGACCAGCCGATCAGCAACCCCCTAGCCAAAACTACTTAAAGAGAAAAATCCTTATATATGAAGAGAAAAATGAGAGAGGGTAAAATGAGAGAGAATAATTTTATGGTTGAGAATTGGACTAACTTACCTGAAGGTTTAGTTGCAATCATCACTACTTACATTAATGGTTGTGAAGGGTGGCGAAGACTGAAACAATGTGATGCTTTACGAGAATTACAAAGGAAATGGAAACCTTCTATTAGTATCAGTCGACGTAAAACTCCAGAAAAGTCAATTACATCGTACAACCACGAGATACACAACAAAAAGTTAAAAGGCGATAAGGCGTTTTCTTACGCGTTGAACCCATCAGAAAAGTTTATGAACCTAATAAGATATAGCGATGAAATAAAGATTAAAATGCATGTTAGAGTAAAACTTCATTATGATTCAGTTATTGGAAAATGTAATATGCCATCCAATCAATATACCTTGAAAAGTAAAGAAGAACTCCTAATCACAATAGAAAAGATGGTGAAAGAAATACAGGGTACAATAAGATTAGTCAATAGACCACTTGTGATGATAGACTTTATCAAATTTGAAATCCATACAATTAATAATTATGAAATATGATGTTTGTTTATTCATAAAATTTAATTGTATTATGATTAAACATTGTTTTATAATCTAACAAGAAGGTTAAGACATTTAAATTAAACCTGAAACCCAGACCAGCCGACCAGCAACCCCCTAGCCAAAACTACTTAAAGAAATATTACCTTATATATTAAGAGGAAAATGAACGGTGATGAAATCAATAATTATATCAATAAAAAAAATGCTATGATTGTTGTCACTTCAAAAAAGAAAATGTGGAATTGTATAAACTGAATTTACCTAATGAAATAGTGAATAATATTATTAACTATTCAATTGATGGTGAAGAAGACATATGTAAAAATTGTAAAAATTGGAGAGATAATCCATTTTTAATCAAATGTATGTTGGGAATAAAAAATAATACATAATAGAAATGTAGAAGATGAGATTTTAATATTTCTAACTGTAAATAAAATACCACCTTACGATTATGTTAAACAGGTTCTTAAAATCAGTAAGAAAATATGAAATGATTGAATATATATTATGGATGTTGGGTTATAGTCAAAAGAAAGGAGAAGATGTTAAAGAAAATATCAAATTATTGTTTGAAAGTAAAAAGTTTAATGTTCAAAATACAGTGAGAGATATTAATATTTTATTTCTTTGAAAGGTCAAACAAGCCACCCCGCATCCCAAAACACCTTCTCAAACAAAAGGGCAGCGCTGCGCAACCCTTTTTCAAGGAAGTTGGGACCCTTTGCGCCCCCCTTTAAAGGGGTGATGCGGAGCAGCTGTGACCCGGCCGGAATACAAACACCTTGAAGGTGGAAATCATCTGAGAGGCGCGAGCGGACAGAAAGCTGCGGGAGTTTGTCGATTTCAGCTCTAACTGTGACAATTTTAGCATGCTCGGCAACCAGCGGTGGCAGTTTCGTTGGTTTGACGTGATCCTGTTGAGCGACACGCATGGCTGTCAAGTAGTTGGCATGTTCATCACTGAGGGCGGCCAAGACTGCCGGTGGTTGCGCAACACCGTGGTTTGCAAGAATACGTGCAAAAATGAGGGCAACTGCCTGGCAAAGTCCTGCTGGGTATTCTGTTTCAAAGCTTGTAGCCCACTGTTGCCCCTGCAGGCCCCAAGATTTGTGCACATGATCGCCGGGACACATGGCAGAGAGATCTGAAAACTCAACGCAGTTGCTTGCAATTGTAACTCGTCTTTGCCGTTCTGAACCATAGGCGCAGGCCTCGTGCTCAAAGTACTGGAGCAAATGGCGCACTCGAGACCAGAAACTTGTGGACCAAAAAAGGCTGTTTGTTGGGTTCTCTACTGCAACTATCAATCCATGTTGTGTTGCAAAAACCACCAGGTCGGCTGTAAAATCGTAAAGACGGTTGTTTTGCGAAACATTGTGTGCATTTGTTCCTGAAAGACCTGCGACACCGTCAGGTTCTTGTTGAGAACGTAACGGATATAGCGCATGTGGGTTATTGGGTGCCTGAATGGAGCGAGCTGCACAGGCTGCACTGTACGGCGGCGCCATCCACAGTCCAACGACCAAAGGGTTGGACAACCAACTCAATAACGTGGCTTGGCCAGACGTGGTGCTGAGGTCGACACGCAAAACACTTGCTTTGCATCTTTTGTTTGTTATGTCAACCCCAAAGGCATGCAAATGTAGCCTCTTCAAGGCTGCACAAATACCGGCTGTTCCAGAGAAAACCTCAATGATCCAGCAATCTTGGTACTTCAACTTATGCTGAGAAAGACGAGCTAAATGCCCGGTTAGTCAGCTGCTCTTGTGTTCCTTGATGAACGAGTGAACCTTGTAACACTTTGCACAAATGCGCCGGCCTCTGTTGCATGTGGCTCCCTCTGGGCAAGCGTCGCATTGGCCCAAGTTGTACCCGAAGCAGATTGGAGCTCCTGACTCGTCGAAGGCCGAGCAACCTGCAGAATACAACTCTTTGGGAATCCTGGGGCCCTGCTTCTGGCCTTTGCCTTTGCTCTTGCCTTTGCCTTTTCCTGTGCTGTAAGGCTGTTGCTGCTGCCTGGTGTACCACCCCTGAGATGGTTTGCCGTCTGCTTTGCCTGCAGGTCTGTCCTGTTTGTTTTGAACCTTGGTTGCTGGTTGAGGTAGGAGGTGAAAGTTAACCAAATGAATGTTCCAGACACTCTCGAAGAACACGTCCAAAGGTAGGCTACCCAAAGAGTCACGTTTGACTGACCTAACTTTTGTCGCTGCCTGCGACCACTGATTTTGCTATATCCCGGCGGCGGGTCAATTGAGAGATGTTGGAGCAGCTGCAGCAAATATTTCTCGTGAACCTGCCAAGAAACCAAGTCAGCGAAATGCAGAGCAAGACCCCTTCGTTTCAAAGCTTGCTCCACCTCAAAAAGCGTCCTGGCTTCCTGAACCAAATCTCCCCTGTGCTCCGCAACCTTGAGCATGGAACCTTCGATTTCCAGCGTCTTCTTGTTCTTGTTGTTTTTCACCTCCAAGTCGCGAGAACTGCATCTGTCGGGGCTGAGGTACGTGATGGCATTCGTTTGCTGGATGTGCATAACTGCCTCCAACAGGTGATTCGACGGTTCGTACGGGCCCGCAACCAGGACGCCTGTAAGGCTAGTCCGCAAACGCTGCAACCTCTCCTGTTTTTCAACCAGAGGAATCTTCTTGGGCACGCTAGTTTCCGACGCAGGCTCTTCAACCGCCGCACGCACCTGCGAAACTATGTATGTGTGGGCCTCGAAAAGGAGCCGCCTCCAGGGTGCACTTGTAGACTCATCTACCGGCGCGCCCGTAACCGCCACAAGCCAGTTAGTAAACTCTGTCGCATCGGGTCTGTCTCCTGGCTGAAACCTGGCAAAACCATACCTTGCTAGGGTGTCATGGCCAGATGCCACAAAAGCATCGAATATGGCCCTGGATGCTCCAACATCGGCCGCCCTTTGTTCGAAGAAGGCACTTGAGTCGAGAATCGATGCCATGGCTGCGCTAAAGTGCACAAGGCTTGCCTGCGTTAAGCTCAAACCTTTCACCAAACTAAATGCAAAAGCTGAAGAAATGCCACATGCTGCAAGTGACAATGCAACATGTTTGAGCCAGCGGACTTCAGGCACACTTTCATTCTGACTTGAGCAGGGTGCCCCGCGCGCACTCACAGGGAGATTTGTCAGTTTGTTTGACACCGGTTAGCAAACATGCTGTTTGAACCGTCAACCATCGGGTTAGGTCAAACAAGCTCCCTTAATAGAACTGAACATTCCCGTGTCTTGTCGGAGGCTCAGTGCCTTTCAACCTGGACGGTTGCTCTCTTTTCGGCCCATTGCCCTCAGCCCCTGCGGCTGTCTTGGCTCTTTGCCTCAAAAACGGCCCCTATGGCCTGACACCGCTTGACGCGGCCTCCATCTTTCGCTTCTTGCGACCGCGTCAAACAAAGCGACTACATCGCTGGTGCTCCTGTACTTGACGGTGTCTGGAAAACATCGCTGGCACTGTCTACCTACTCTTTCGCTACCAACCGGCACTGAAACGTGCTTGCTAGTGCAAGTCATCCCGCAACAAAATCTGACAGGTGAGCTCTTGAACTTCGCATCTACTTTGTGGACTACTCTGGAAACAACATGTATGAAGCACAAACTTGCGTCCTCCTGGTCAGGGACGCCTGGGTTGCTGCCCTTCAACTCAGCTAGCTCTTTGACAGGTTCCTCCTCTGAAGAGGACTCCGAACTGCTTGACGAGTTGGAGCCACTTGAACTGCTCTCTGACGAGGGTTCAACCGAACGAGCTTCCTCCACGGCTGTAGTTGGCAGCGAGTCAACCGGAGCTGGCTCCTGCGGAGACGCCCCCTCTTGCTTGCAAAAACCTGGCGGGGCACACTCCTCCTCCGAGACTGCTGAAATGACCGAAGCGGGTCGAAATTCATTGAGTGCGCCCTGGCCTGACTCTGCGGCGAACATGCCACTTCTTGTTTTATCTGGGTCAAAGAGCCCAGCCCGGATGTTCTTCAGAACCAGCACCAGCTTCCTCAAGGGTCTTGACAATAGATCTCTCTGGCACAGCGGCGCCGACCCGCGCAGCTTTGAAACGTGACGACCTAAGATTTCCTGCGTTTCTCCGTCAAGGCCCCACTTGCTTGTCCAATTGAGGACTGTGCGCTTCAGAGAATGAGAACTCGGATGCCTCCCACCGCTCTCGCAGTGTAATAGTAGGCGCAGCCAAGCTGAAGCTTCTTCCGACGTAATTGACCTGTGCATGAAAAACGCATCATCAAACGCTGGCAAAAGTGGGCCATCTATGTTGCCAAGCCTTGGCAACCCCACAGCTTCTCGAACATCCAGAAACATCTCTATCCAGTTGTCTTCGACTACCCCCACACTGGGGGCGACGATTGGGAGAAGCTTGGCTTTCAGCTCCGCTGATCTGGCAGTTTTGTGCACCTGCGTGTTGATCTCCAGAAAAGAAACATTGCCTTCAGAATTGTCATACTCCATTGTGTGAACTTGCCTAACGTCTGACCACCTGGATCTTGAATACAACAAGCATAGGAACGTCCCCGCTGCAAGTCTGTTCATCAAATCTTCCTCAGGGTTTGCAAGGAGCCGGTGCAATTCACGGACCTCTTGCACAAGTAAGTGCGGAGCCTGCTGCAAAAGCCTCTTCTGAGCCAGAAGCTGCTTGGATTTGCCTGAAACTCTTAGACTCTTTGTAACTTCGAGCGCTCCATCTATGCCCAGGACATAGTGGCTGAAGCGCATAGCCTCCAAGAAACTTGCAGCGCTGCACTTGCCGAACACGTCCTGCATCTCATTGAAATATCTGAAAACACAAGCTTCTTCAAACGGAACTGCAAGGCCACCGATGAACTCTTGGTGAAATCTGAAATATCTCAAAACCGCTGACGCTCTCTTGTCGATTGTGAGCGGTGACTTCACGCCAAAGGCTGCGGACAGGAAAGCCATGCAACTCGCCTCGTTGGGTTCTCCATTTGCTTCTTTCAACAAAATTCGACCACTCTCGCTACCGTTTTAATTGTGACTGACTATAGTCAACCATTTCAGCGCAGCTTTATGTAACAAAGCTCCCTGTTCCGTCTCGAAGTCCATGTCTGTGCGTGAACTAATTTTCGCGAACAAGTCGTCGACACACTTGGGTTGCGATCTTTGTTTCGCTACTCTCTCAGAAGCACAAACCGCAATAGGTCTTGGCAACAAATCTGCAGAACGAAAAGGCAAATCAAAATGGTCAACCGCAAGATCCTCAGGCTGTTTGTGAAAAATATGCTTGAAAACTCCTGTTTCCCAAGGCATTTCGAATTGACTCGATGTCTTTTTGCAAGCGTGGAACATGTTCTGCACCATACTCTCAAAATTCCTGGAAACCAAATTCAAATCTGTTGCATTCCTGTTAATAGGCAGATTGTCCAGCTGCCTCGGCTCCACTGCCTTCGTAGAGACTTCTGCTGCCGACTCAAAGCGCTCGCGTCTCTCAACTGGGGGTACTTCGCCCTGACCCGCGCTGTCACCATCCGAAAGGATATCCACCAAATCCAATGCGCAACCTGCTGGTCTTGCATCGCGCATATCTGTAGAAATATTGTGCAAATCAATATCACCATCTGAAGATGCAACTGAATCCATGATGGCGCGCCAGCATAGCGGGCCGTGTTCAAACTAGTGAACCCAAAAACGATCGATTGCCTTTCGAACATGCATGATTACTTTGTTTGCAACGAAACGCTTAAAAATGTCTCATTTGAGAGAAGCGAGCACCCACCGCGCCCTCCCTGAGCCGGACTGCGTAAAGCAGACATCATATGTTGCGGCGGCGGCTTGTCAAATTTGGCCCCGCCAAAGTTGGAAAATGACCTGTTACGAAATAAAACGTTATCAGCTGCGCTGACAACTGCATTTTTAAAATGATGTATGAAAGAAGTAAGAATAATCAATTAAATTATCATCCTGAACTGAAATTATAATCATAATATAATAATAACATGTAAAATCTTATATGTTATAATTATACTGAACTTTTAACCTATAAATGAAAATTAGTGAGAAAAACACTAACAAAACAAATACACCACCAACACCCCAGAACTTGATAACTACTAAAAGGGCTAACTCTTTCAAATGAAAAAAATGTCGGCCCCCAGCCCAACAATGAACAAGGGGGGCAATTACCCAAATGATTACCTTAACGAAAACGATAAATAAGCTCCCCAAAAACACCCTTTTCAAAACGAATAAGGGGGAACACTGATTTGAGATTAACATAAAAACCAGAACAGGGGACCATCAACAGACCACCCCCCGGGCCCCCCCTTTTCTCCATTTTTTCCCCCCCCCAAAGCCCGCCTGATACTCAGACTGGTTGTGTGCCTCGCATCCCCCAGCCGTGCAACACCTGAGCTGCTCTTCTGCTCGAAGCCTACATGAACGAAGGGGCCCTCTGTTTCCCAGCTCTGGCGGTTCCATTCTTTGGGATGCTTCTTTTAAAAGCCAGGGGAAACCAAGTGAAGCTCTCGCGACGTGAAATAAAACCGGGCGTCCACCCTGGGATTCGCCGGTATTCCACCAACGATTTGGTTGGAAGAATCTTGGGTTGGGCCGTCCCATGGGCTTTGCCAAAAACCAGTTGCAACGGGCCACTTTTTGGGCGGCAAACATCTGAGTGTCCCGAGCTCCAAACTATCAAGGGTATAGACACTTGACCACATTGAGAATCTGCAAAAACAAGCACACCGCACCAAATTCTGATTTTCAACGCCAAGAACAGGATCAAACTAGGCTCAGCCGGGCATGATCAGGGTCCCGTTTTTTGGTAATGCCGAAAAGACGCAAGCGAATGCCTGAGACGGCCTGGGTTGATCCTCAGGACCACCCTGACTTTAGGGGATTAGTTGTCATTATAGGGAGATTCCTCAGATCAAGGTCCGTCTCAAAATAGTGGAACGTCTAAAATGGGTTTTGTTTTATTTGGTTGAGCTTCTGATCAACCCAAAACAAGGCACCAACTCAAAGACAGTATGTGCCCATCTGGGGTTTTCTTTCTTGAAGGACCGCCACAATCAGTGGTTTCCCTTTAGCTTCACTTGAAGCCCACCCCAAAGCGAGTACCCTCTAAGCCGACATCCCGATAGGGTCGTCCAAATCCGACACAAAACGTGAACCCCCAGCCATCTGCCGAGTGGCCCCAGAAGCCAGTCCAAGCGGGGCGTCAGCAGGGACATCCGGCAGGGCTTGGCCAGTTGGCCCCGTGGGGTTTTGGAGCGGAGATGCGGTGGGAGATGGGGACTTCGAGGAGATCGGAGCCAGCTTGGGGGGGAAAATGGGCGGGGGGGGAAAGCCGCAATCTTGCCTTCGCAACTACGTCCAACCCAAAACCTTGGTCAACATCTTCGGCAATTGGGTGACGGCACGCATGGCTTTGATGGCTCTCTTCGCCATGCGGCGGCTTTCGGCGGTTTGAAGGCCTCGGAGGGCCGCTCTTGTGGCCTCCCTTTTCACACAGAGACTTGCTTCCTAGAGCCGAACTTGGAAGCCGGCGCGCCTCCGAACCGAGCCGAAATGCGGAAACGGACCCCGGTGAGATCAAAAGGGGAACCCCTCAGAAAAGACAGACTCAAATAAAGACATCCAGTTGGGCTTTCCGTGGTCTCTTGCAAGATTTTGGGCTTCAGCAACCGTACCTTCCAAGGAACCCCGGCGAATGTCAGCATGCCCTTCCGAACACGACGCACCTGCCACCCTTCCCACACCACCAGGCTCTTTGGCAAGCGGACAAGCCGGAAAACGAAACAGAAAATCAGGGTCTATGAGACAGAGCTACCCTTCCTCCGCAGGACCCTGGTTTGCTTTGATTTTATTGCCCTGGTTTTCTGTGTTTTTTGGTTTGTGGTGTGCCGTTCTATGCATTATTCGCCTAGTCCCCCAACAAAATACAGCCCCAACGTATGAAAAAACAAACATCATAACGTGTTATACTATTTCCAGAGCCAACCGGCCCAGCCTGGACAGCTCTAAAGAGCCCTAAACACTTGAAAGAAGCGGATTAATCTGGAAAAATACATTACCCTGGAACATTGCCCTCGCCCGCCCTCCACGTATCTATTATTTGGCGCAGTACACATCTCACGGATATGTCTTTTCTGAACCCTCACACGAATTCCTGCATCACTCCACTTGACAAGAACTGCCGGAGCCAATGTTGTAGTCAGCCAACGTGTGTCCGTTCTGAAGAGACTTGCCGTTGCAGATCAAAGCTCGCACGGGCAGGAACAAACCTAGAATGTTCTGAATCGTGGCCTTCACATCCTCAATACGAGTGCTGGCAGAACCCACCTCAACTGGTGCCATCATCTGTCGAAGCCCCATTCCAGCCAAGCTACTCTTCACATTGATATGAAATCCGGAGCCAGCGGTGTCCTTGGACAACAGGGATGGCTTCGCATCCACTCCACTTTGCAGGAGGTTGAGTTCCTCGCTGTCGGGCTGGCAGTCCTCGGCTGCTGCAAGGACCAGGAAGCAAACGACAAGCTTCAGCAATGCCATGGTCAATGATAGATGGTCAATGGTAGAGCTTGGTAGAACAGAGCTGGTTTGAGCCTCGAAGGAAGTCAGAGCGGATCCAAGAAATCAACATTCTCCCGCACCAAGACACTCGTGGGGTAATACCCCGGAGTACGAAACCCCCCCTGTTAATCTATCAGTTGTTTATTGATCCGGGGTTCCCATACTGCCACCCCTTCCCTCTCACATCCTCCCACCCATATCCCAATAAGGTTTTCCAGAATGGGCGCTGCCTCCGAAGAAATTTCTTCCCCGAGCAATCCCTGCAACGCACGCTCGCGCGCGCGAGCGAAAAACAGCGCCACGTCCTGGGTGGTGTGAAGCCTGCCCATGTTTGGGCGCGAAAAACGAGAAGCGGTAATCAAAATGCGCTTGAAACAGCAAGCGAAACATTGAACTGGACCAGATATTTGGAAGGGTGAGTGAACTTCCGCTGAAAGGCGACCTTCCTTCCACCCTTCATCTTGGCTCTCCGTAAATTCACTTCTTTTGCTCGCACGCTCTCTCCAAAGATCGGGAAGAGAAAAGCCCTTGGGACATTTTGCCTCCCAAAAGCAATTCCAACGGAGCGCGTCATTGGCACCAGTTGCAATTCGCCAGGGTCGGGGCCGCAACAGGGCTAAATAGATAACCTAAGTGAGCAGCGGGGTCTGAGAACCCGAGCTGACGTTTGGTTCTCCTCAATATGGGTGCAAAAATGAAGATGTAGGAGTTACCTTTTCACCCCGCAAACCGGGTAGAACCAAAGAACCGATAGAAACAAAGCAGAAGTCGAAGTCCGCGGAAACTAGGGTTGGTGGGTTTCCCAGCAAGGACCCCTTGCAAGAAATAAACGACGAGTTTTTGCCACTTGGGAGGAAGCCAGGTACCCCCGCACAGTCACCAGACCTTACATAAGCTTTGGCCCCGATTTGTCCAATGTCTCAGAGCTTCTCCCATCCCGAAGCGGCGCAAATCCGCCCGAGCCAACACGCCTCGCCCCGTGCATTCTGCGGCCGGTGCGGCAACGCGGCTCGGAAAAGTCCCCGGCAAAATCACGGAAGGAACCCATGGGCGACCTAAAAAGATACACTCTACACTTTTTCGTTGGCTATTGGCTTTTTGGGCTCGGCTCAGTACCCGGCATTTGTTTCATGGACCTACACAAGGCGCTTTTCCGGATTCCATGTTCATCTGCACACCCGTGGTTTGGACGCTAAGCGTGTACCTTCTCCATTTGGCTTCAAAGGGAAACCAAACCACCGATCCAACCCACAACTGACTACGGTAGCTAATTTGAAGCGAAACTTTATATGAAAACCACTCATGCTTTGGCACCCCCATGACACAAACCCAGGACCTTTTCACGCTGATTTGGCTCCCTTCAAAAACGACCCAGGTTGCACCGCAAATGCCCGAAGCTTATGCTGGGGCGATCCAAGAGGACTAGACTGGCTTTTCCAAGGCGGACCCTCGGCCCAAAGTTTGGGGCACACAACATGCAAGTGTTCAGAATCTGCTCCAAATTTAGTCAGCCCTTGAGGAAAAACAAAACCAAATAGAAAAAAAACAGTTTCTACTTCATAGTAGTCGACCCCAAAATGAACATGAGGAGACCCCACGCACCTCCACGGGTGGCCCAGAAGCTGCTCCACACAAACATCCGGCAGCAGGTTGGCGGGGTTCGGGGGTCAATGGGAAAGGCACTTGGAGGTTGGTGGAGGTCGCAGACAGCTTGTTGGGGGAACATGTGGAAGGGCGCATGACCCTTTTCGCAAATTTGTCAAACTAGGGCTTGCCATAGTCAATGGTAGAGCTTGGTACAGCCGGCTTGAGCCTTGAAGGCAGAGCGGATCAAGACACTCGCGGGGTAATATGCCGAAGTAGTCCCTGCTTCTCTAACAAGGGTTTATTCACGCAAAATTCCCGTGCTGCCACCCCTTTCCTTCCGCACCCTCCCACCCATATCCCAAAAAGCGCTCGCCGAACTCTGCCAGAACGGGCGCTTCCGACTTCCAAGGCTGTCGGAAGAAATTTCTTTCGTGGGCACAAGAAACACGCGGGCGCAAAAACCTGGGTTGTGGGCTGGGCGAAAAAAGAGAAGTGGTCATCAAAATGCGCCTTCAACACCGCAGAGCGTTGAACTGACCAGATGTTTGAAAGAGTGAGCGAATTTCAGCTGAAAGGACTGCTAGCACACAGGCACAATGAGCCGCTTTCTCCCCTCATGTCATCCATGGCACATTCATCCGGCGACCTTCCTTCTTCCCTTATCTTGGCCACAAGCCCTGCTTTGCGCTCGCACACTCTCTCCGGAAAATCTGGCAGGAGAAACGCCTTGGGGCGTTTTCCCTCCCTTAACGCGATTGCAATGGAGCGCGGCGCTGGCGCTCTTCAAGCCCACCAGCGAGGCGAGTAAGCAGCGGGGTCTCAGAAATCGAGCTGATATGAGTTGCGTTTCATGCAAGTACGAGGGAACCGTTGAAGAACCACCGCTTGGGCCAAGGTCGAACCAAAAGTCCAAGGAAACAAGCTCTGGTGGGTTTCCTAGCAAAAGGCTCGAACTTGCCACTAAAAGGAAGCCAGGTAGAACGACTCGGGGGCTACTAGACGTTGCCTTTTCACCCATGAAGGTAGAACCACCCGTACCACATGCTGGGCCCCCCGAATTTGCCCCAAGGCTCAGAGCTGCTCCCCATCCCGCCACTCGCCCTCGAAGCGGTGCCCGTCCGGAGACGTCAAAACGCCTCGCCCGTGCATCCTGCGGGCTGTTGCGTCAAGGGGGGTCGACCGAGTCCCCGGCCTTGCATGGGCGACCCATAACACAGAATTTGCGCCCTGTTGACCAACCCACTTATATGTTCTGCCAAGTTTGAAAGTCATTGGCCACCCGGGCTGTAGCCCAAAATTGGCAGGGTTAACTCCACTTCGGCTGAGATGTAATACATCCTAGAACATGAATCCCAGAAAAGCCAAGAAAACCAAAGGTCGCTCAAGCCTGCACGTCCAATGCCATTACCCACCATTTGCAGGGTGGATTGAAAACGATGCAATTTGGATCCACGCATGTTTTTGCAGTCTGCGATGAGACAAACCCATGTTCTTTCGCGCTGGTTTGGCTCCCTGCCCTGGCGCTTGTCGTAAATGGTCAAACTAGAAAAATGAGACCTCGTAGCAGGCATATCGACAACATATTTGGCGTTGACGACACGCCTTTGACATGTCACTGCCATGTGTGCAGCCGTTTGCTTGCGACGGCCTCTGATGGCCCTGCCCCGGCGCCCTCCCAAAACGCAGCGACCTTTCTTTCCAGAGCCAAATTTGGAGGAAGTCGCCGTGTCTTGGAACCGACGTGATCTGAAATGTGGGAACGAAGCAAGCTCAACTAAAGTCATCCAGGTAGAGTATGTCGCCAACCTACCATATTCACGACACTCTCGCTTCACCCGAAACACCACACGCAAGAATTCCCGACAAACCGAGATCTACTTGCAAGATTTGGGGAAGCAACCGTATTTCTATCCAAGGACCCCCGGCGAATCCAGCTGTCCGACACCTCCCTTTCTCCCGAGCATCGCACTTGCCACCCTTCCCAGCTCCTTGCCAACTTCCCAGGCAGTGCTGCAAACAAATGTATATAGATATATATATATATATGTATATACATGGTCACCCCCCCAAGATCCACATTTTACCTCTTGAAAGCAAGAAACCAGGAAAAACACGCGTAAAATGCTTGTTTTTGACCACCTGTTCCAGGATCAGATTCTGATCCTAGAAACTTGGGTCAAAAACGAGCATCATTCTTGATGAGCAGATCAGCAAAAAACTGCGACATTCTTGTTTGTCCCTAAAATACCTAATAAACCATTCCAAAAACATTCTGGCAAGGATTTTTGGTGTTTTTAGGGACAGTACAGCACTTTTTTTGTTTCTTAGGGACAGTACAGCACTTTTGAGCATCACCATGCAGAAAGTGCTGAATGTTTTTTGCGGTTTTTTAGGGACAGTGTCCAAAGCCTGGATGTTAGGGACAGTACAGCACTTTCCAAAAGTGCTGTACTGTCTTTTCAAATTGAGGTTTTGGGAAAGCAGTAGCAGATGTCTGTCACTCCGACGAGCTAGCTTGCTTTTTTTTCCTTCGAAACCTCCCAAACCTTGACACCCCAAAACCTCCGGAACCGGAACCTGCCTACCTTACACCTGGCCTGCACCAGACCACCCCGGAACCTTGGGAACCTTGCTTGAACCTGACTCGAGCTCCGAGCCACCCCCAAACCTCCGGGAGACCCCTCACCTTTCAGCTTTGGAAAAAGACCCCAAAAAGATCCAAACCCAAAGTGGCCAACATCCAGCGGAACCCGCGCGGAGCCGAAGTCGCGTCGACGGAACCGGTCTTTCCAGCCGCCCACTGGCCCTGGTAGCAGCTGCCGTCCGGCTTCGTGAAGGCGCCCAGGCCCTGCATGCTGCCCTCCTAACGGGACGCGAGCTCGCGGGTTTTCTTCCCCGGACCGGTTGGACATGTGAAAGATCCATCTCGCACCAATGAAGCCATGGTTGAAACCAGACGGTTTGTTGGCATGGGAATCGAATCATTCCAGGGTTTCTGAACGGTGGTGCAGGATTTCGACCATCCACGGTATGGCTGTGTGTGGGTTGTCTTTTTCCTTTGGAGTTGAGGGAAGGCGATTTAACCCCAGCGATACAGTATCCATTGTAGTGCACTATCCAGCGTACGAATGGGAATATGAGCCAAATGGTCCATCGGCCATTTGCGAGGCTGCTGCTTTGTGAAATTCATCATCTGCACAGTTTCCCACGGTGGACACTGGTTGTGGCTGAGATTCAGTGAGTCCCGCCACGTCCATTTCTGGATCGTTCAAGCGAACCTCATGCTTCCACCTCCGGTCTTGCCGCAAAATCGACCCCAACGGCAAGTCCCGGAAGCCGCACCCAGCACCCAAGTCACCAGCGGAGATATGTCCCCCAGGGCGACCTGATCTGGGTCCGTCAGAAAACTGGATGCTCCTTCGGCTTGCCGTCATATAAACATCCGAAGAAGCCAGCAGTGAGTCGTACTTGGAACTGTCTTCGAAGCCCTAGATTCCCAAAAAGCAACGCCCCCAATTTGGGCCAGACAAAAAAAAGCCCACCAGGGTTGGAGCAGCGTTGTCAAACTCACCCACCGTTGTTAGTTCATATTTCCATTTACCAGGCTTGAATTTTGGGGTTCACCTACTTTTGACCCGCAACAGCTCGTTCCCCCTCGCGGCTTTTTCTGGCCGCCCCGTAGCCTGTCCTGCCACTGGCCCTCGTAGCGACTGTCGTCCGCCCACTTCGCCACCCCGGCGCCGCTCAGCTTGCCCCGCGACACCTGGCGCGCTCGCGAGCTCCCGGCCGGTGACAGGCACCC
This sequence comes from Effrenium voratum, assembly GCA_963377175.1. Classification (NCBI taxonomy): domain Eukaryota; class Dinophyceae; order Suessiales; family Symbiodiniaceae; genus Effrenium; species Effrenium voratum. The sequence continues at coordinate 1,403,238 of CAUJNA010003661.1, read as the reverse complement.
GGCCTCTTCGGCTTGAATAGGGCAACGCTCGCGGTCAACAGATGTCTTGCTTGAAAAGGGCACCTGAAAGATGTTTGTTTCTTCTATTTTGTCTGAAGCCTGAAAAGGGCACCTCAAACTCTGCCTTCAGGGTTTTGAGGCTCGGCGCTCGGTTGGGCCCCCATCCGAGTTGATGTATCACAACTCCCTTGGCCACTTCCACCAACAAAGGGAGGAGGAGCATCCTCCAAAAGAGGTCATGACATTTCCCACACGTTGCACCACAATTGGGAAAGCTCTCCGACGGCGGTGAAACTGCCACGATTGTTCCTTCAAAAAGGAGGAAACACACAACAACGTCCCGAGGAAATTTATATAGTTCAATTCAATCGCCAGCTTTGGTTCTTCAAACAACTTCTCCGTTATCGGCCTGTTCTCGGCCAAACTTGGACCTGCAAAACCTTCCACTCTCTGCTTGAAAGATCAAAAGAGCAAAACACATGTTGGCTCAGTCAGTCAACCTGCTTGCCTACCATGTGCTTACGGAACTCCTGGTAATGTTGACCCAGGACTAACAAACCCGTCCTTAGGGGGGTGTTCCCTCCAAAAGTGATGAATCCCCCTTAAATGGGACACCTCCCCTATTAATCCACCAGGGGTTTGTTTATCCGGGGTTAACATTCGCTCACTCTTTAAACGCAAATTAGATCCCCCCCAGCTCCCCAACAGCTCCCCCGGGCCGGTTCCAAGCCCCCCAAACCCCCCCGACCCCGCGCCTGGCCCCGGTAGCTGCCGTTCTCCAGGGGCACCTCCTGCCAGACCAAGGCGTCCTCTTGCCCGTAGAGGTGGTCCGCCACATGGACGCTCCTAACCAAAACCCGGGTGGAGCCTTCGAGGTAGTGGACCGCCCCCCCACCAAAACAAAACCTACAATATGTTTGAAAACCCCCCAAAAAAACAAGAGCTCAGGCGATATCCCCAACAGCATGCGGTGCTCTTTGTAATGCTCGCACCACCCCACAGCCCTCGAACCCTGGCGGAACGCTGGTGGAACCCTCGTGGAACCTTACCTCAGGGCCGCCCCGTACCACCCCGGAGCCTATCTGGGCTGAGACCCCAAAGCTTTCAGCTGTTGGGGAAAAACGACGAACCGGCGAAGCCGCTGGTCTGAGGTATGATTGGTCCCCCGCAAATCCCGCCAGGTAACTAGACCTAAAAAATGAAAGTGCAAAGATTTCCGCAAAGGCGCTAGTTGGTAGATGGTTTATCAACCAGTATTCATGTCAAACTCATCCATCCCAACTGGTGGGTAAAGTCGTCCATGCAGAGTGAGGGTGTGTTTTTTGTCGGGACATTCAAGATTCGGTGGGATTTCATGTCCCCCAAAGGTAGTTCCCCTACTGAAAGTCATAGCCAAGTGCAAGTAAGGGAAAAAGGAAGAACCGATTGGGTTTCACGCTGGTTTCCAAATGCGCCGGAGGTTTGGGGATGGCATGAATTTGAGGATCTGAAACAGGTCTGAGGGAATTTCACACTTTCGTGATACTGGAAGGCTTTCCTAAAGACTCATCCCCCATTAGGGGAGGTTCCTTGGTATGGAGAAAGTCCTCTTCGCACCTGGACGCACCTGCACACTGGTGATGTTTTAACGGGTGTTTGAGTGAGAGTCTAGACCATAGGCCCATCCAAGCACTATTGGAAGACGACATGCATCTTGGATATGTGAAAACAGGCATCAACAAGTCATTCTGGAGGTAGCTTCTCCAGTCTTTATTTCCCTTCTACAAAAACGGGGGAGGGTTCCAGAATTGTTGAAAAGAAGTGGGTCTCAACCCTTATCACAACATGCCAGGTCTTCAGTTGCACGAACAAACTGATGAAACCCAAGTAAGAAAATGAGAGAAAATGCTTAGGGACAAAGAGATGGGTGCGTCTTGGGGACCCCCATGGCTTCGATTTCTTTCCCAGCTCCCTGTAAGAACACCACCATGGGGATTCCCAAAAAACAACTCTGTCCTCAGATCCCCTGCTACAAAGTAACTCTTAGCGCAAATCGAAACCCCCACTAAACCCAAAGAAACATGAATTAGCTGCTGGGATGGCAGGGAACCACCCAGAAAACGACTCCACAGGGAACTGGCGCCCTCCACTCCAAAAAGATGCCCTAAACCGGCGCCTGTACACCTTGTTCACATAGGTCCGCACTGGGTGGTCGGCCGCCACGTTCACCTCCGACAAGGAACCCCCTGATTTGGGAGCACGGGCGCCTTTTGCGGATCCCATCCGCAGTTCTCGATCACTTAAAAAATCCCCCAAGGGTATCACAGAAAATGAAGGTATCAAAAAAGCCAAAGGTCTCCCCCCCAAAAACAAAAATACACGCCCGCCTCAAGTTGGCATTTCCAGAAGGTGCTTAAAAACCAGCCTGGGGAAATGGGCTTGTCTCAACATCCGCACAAGAAATAATTCCAAAGAAACCATCCGAAAGAGACAGGCCCTGGATTCCCAATCCTAGCCTTTTGCCCACCCTTCGAAAACACCGCAAAAAACACACACCGAGAAATGGGCAAAAAAATGGCTTCAGCACCCCAAGCACCGCAACAATCTCTAAAACCACCCTTGCTGAAAAAATACGTGGTTTCAGGACCCCCTTTTTCGGGGGGATTCAGCACCAAACGGACTTTTCCAAACCTGACCCTCCTGCTTCCCCTCCCTTCGCGCCAGGTATTAAAAACTAGGCGTAAAAATGGCCTCGGAGCCCCTTCGCCTCCCCTGGCCTCCCCTCGCGGTCGCCTAAGCTCCGCTCCGCGCCCCCGCGCCTCGCTGCACCGCCCGGCCGCGGGATCCGCGCGCTGCTCCTCCGACAGCTTGGCGGCGCCCGCGGCGCCCGCCTTCACGCGGACGCCCTCGCGGGGCCGGGCGTGGCCCACCAGCTGGGTGCTCACCTCGGGGGAGTTCCCCTCGTAGGAGCTTGGGGTACACGGTGCCACTTGACTGTGTTGTCTTGTCTGTTTCTTGTGGTTCCTTGTTTGTTTTTTGGTGGGTGTTGTGTGTTTTGTGTTGCTCCGGTTTGGTGGGAGTAGGTTCCTTAGCTTGCTTTGTGTCTTTTTGGGGCGCTGCTTGGTTTTAGTCTTGCGGTTGGGCCCGAATTGGAGCCAGTTTGGATTGTCCAAGCCTTTGATGTTCAACTTGGATGGGAAATTTGCCAAATAAATTCCACCAAAAGACACGGATCTCCTGCAGATTTGTTTGCAGCTGCTTGCTTAGACTGTACACCCAAAAAACAGGGCATACTTTGATTAAGTGGGTTGTAACCATGCTTGAAATTGGGGTTTCTGGGAGTAGTCGCCTGAGATGTGTTGACACATCTCTGGTACGAAACATGTTTGACCCGGAAACTCCCCTGACTGCGAGGAATCGACCGAAAGACCATCGAGTTTGGCTCCATTTTAGATTGGAGCTTGGAGCTCGCGCCTGTCAGAGGTTCACATTTATCACAAGGGGTTAACATTACTAAGTCATCCCAAAAGGCGAAACCACTACCCTACCACCCACTTACATGGAGAACCCACCAGAATCAGGTCCAGTTTCGACCAAAGTCTCCGACGCAGAGAAAAAGCGGGCTAACAATGGCTAACATTCCTAAGTGCTCCCAGGGGAAACAACTACCCCCACAGGGAGAACCCACCAGAATCAGGTCCAGTTTCGACCAAAGTCTCCGACGCAGAGAAAAAGCGGGCTAACAATGGCTAACATTCCTAAGTGCTCCCAGGGGAAACAACTACCCCCACAGGGAGAACCCACCAGAAGGTTCTTCCAAGGTCTCAGAGAAAGATGTCTTGCCCTGATTGGGAGC
>CAUJNA010003661.1:1356903-1391903 GCA_963377175.1 Effrenium voratum | reverse complement strand
ACGTGATGGTTGTGTTTTTGTCAGTTAAAGAACAACCACCAAGGAACTAGCAGGAAACCACATAGCCCAAAGGATGGATCCTTTGTTCACTTGCTCCAGTCCCCAGGCACCATCCTGCGGCCCTTGAAGAACCGCGATGTGGTGGGCTTTGAGCGCCTGCAAGTGTTGCTTCGTTTCTGGTGCCTGCGCCGAACCAAAGACATGAGCATCTTGGATTCCAGTGGCAAGAGGCGGCCACTGTTGCTCCTGCCCAGCAAGACCTTGGAGTTGGTGCGTGTGCCTTTGGAGTCCAGCGACCGTGTGCTCTACGACCGCCTCTTCAACTGTGCCAGCGAGAGGGTTCAGGAGATGCAAGCCCGCAGCCAACTGGGGCAGAATTTCTCACAAGTGTCTTGCCATGGCAAGCTTTGTATGTGGTGTTATGTTCTTCACAAAGCTTGTTGAGATTCGGAGATACGGCGGGCACATTTGTGAAATCCAGGTTCTTTCACTGTTGACCCGTCTTCGGCAGCTTTGCTGCTCAGCTGGGCTCCTGCCAGCAAACCTGCTGGCCGAACTTCGCAGTGGGAAAGGCCGGGGGACTGCGATCCCAAAAGCTGGCCTCCAAGAGGCCCCCGACGAGCTCGGGAATTAGAGAAACACAAGATCAGATTGTGTTCAGAGGTGAGCCAAGGAACATGAAAAAGTGGTTGTTACTTTCGTCTTGGATTCGATTTTTAGCATTGGACTACAACTTATGGTACACGTATTGGTCAGCATTGGCAGGGTACAGGTCAGCTAGTTGCTGGTGAGCTTGGGTTCAGCGTCGGCTGAGTATTGCTTGGGTTAGTTCAGCTGTATTCTAAAATGTTGCGCAATCCCCAATGCTCTTCTAAACAAGCAGGACGTGCAAGGCACAAACGGGCGCAAGGCTCGAACATTTGCGAACCGCTTCCCAAGGTGATGTCGGCCGCGTGTTCGACGCAGCAGTCGCTGCCCTTGGCAGCAATCGCGTGGAGCAGTTGCTGAAGAATTTGGCAGAAGCCCAGGAGGATGACTGAAACTCAGCGAACTTTGCACTGTGACGGCTGGGCGGGTTTTTACTTGGGATAACCCAATAAGCCAATAACCCGATATCCAGTATCGGCTTATCGACGTATCGGCGCATATCGGCTGATCGGCTTATCGGCGGCTGTTGCGCATAGGGAAAAAAGACATCTTTTTGGTTAGGTCGTGTGGGATTTGACACCTGGGAGGAGAACACACACAACACGCAGGGCCCCACGAGTTTGGGGTGGGGAGGGGAAAGCGTCTTTCTGCCAGGGTCACATGTGGCCGTTGACACCTAGAAGGAGAACACAAACACCCCACCCCTCCCCCCCCCCCGACGTCGGCAGAGGGCGCCTTGAATTTAGGGTAGGGAAATAGGACGCCTTCCCCTTAAGTTTGTGCTAGGGAACAAAATTCAAACCGCCCTTCTGCCTGGGTCACGTGAGCCACATGGGGCGGTTAACACCTGGAAGGAGAATGCAAACAACGGTCCTCTGACTTGAATTCTGGGTAGGGGTAAAGACGTCGATTTGTCATAGTTTCCTTATTGCCTTACTTGCAAAATTAAGGGCATCCACCGTACCACACTTTCTCAAAGGTGTCGGGGATAGCCTTTGCAGGGTTTCCACCTGAGAACGTTCCGGTTGGGAACGTTTATGTTGTCGACCTTTTGGTTTGGTTGGACTTGGGGTGTTTTACTCACCTATACTCACACTCACCCACCCACCCACTATCACCCACTCATCACCCACCCGCCCGCCCGCACGCTACCCACCCACCCACCCACCCACCCACCCACCCACGCACCCACGCACGCACGCACGCACGCACTCACTCACTCACTCACTCACTCACTCACTCACTCACTCACTCACTCACTCACTCACTCACTCACTCACTCACTCACTCACTCACTCACTCACTCACTCACTCACTCACTCACTCACTCACTCACTCACTCACTCACTCACTCACTCACTCACTCACTCACTCACTCACTCACTCACTCACTCACTCACTCACTCACTCACTCACTCACTCACTCACTCACTCACTCACTCACTCACTCACTCACTCACTCACTCACTCACTCACTCACTCACTCACTCACTCACTCACTCACTCACTCACTCACTCCCATATCACCAGATATCACCCGATATCACCCGACATCCCTTGAAGTGACATCGATGTCACACGAAGTCAACTCTTTTACCAAATGTGACCTGCTAGCCGATCCAGCGGAATCGCCCGATACCTCCCGACATCACTCAGTGTCCCCCGATATCCCCCGATTTTCCCCAGCATTGCCCAGAGTCACCCGGCATCACCCGAGAACAGCCGACAAGCCAACAACCCGATATCAAATAAACGGCGTATCGGCGCATATCGGCTTATCGGCGCGGAGAGAATCACCCGATATTCGATGTCGGCTTTCCGGCTTATCGGCGCAGCTTTTTTAAGAATCTGGAACGTCTGGAACTTTGAACTTGCCAGCTTCAAGTTTACAACGAAGTCAGCGGCTATTCGGCCATTAAGAAACGTCCCAATTAGAGCCCGGCGATTTTGATCCGCCGAAGCGAGGCAGTATTTGCATGGAGCCCAGCTGCGACATCGTCACGCGCTGTGGCCACGTCTTTCACCGCGGCTGCATTGAGACAGCCCTGCGACAGCTTGGAAGAAGCGGGCAGGGGCAGCTTGGCTCGCAGCGTGGTGTATTCCCCTTGCTCCTCGCGGAATGGGCCCCTGGTAGGTTCCCTCTAGAACAGATACGGGTGGGCAAGTATGGCTTGATGCGCAGGTGCGATTTGGCTCTCTTGTTGCCAATGTGTGAATGTAACTGAGGTTTGGTCAAAGTTTTCAGTAGTCTCTGGCTGTTGGGGAGGGGGCCTCACTCATTTCCCACAAAACCAAAGGGGACTCACCAAATTTCCCATGCTGGAAAAAAACAAAACCTCTCCATGTCTTCTTGAGGGAGCCAGTATTTTTGAGCTTAGGCACTGTCCTCTCTGCCGCGGCAGCATCAAGAAGGCGGAGCTGCTCGAGAAGCCTGCAGACTTTTGCCGGCAACAACGCGCGCGCTCTCCAACTGCGCGGCGCCACAAACCCTCGCAGCCAAATTCGGCAGGTAAGGTTTGGACATGGCCCTGAGCAATCTGGAGCCCCTTCGGTCGGCCCCTTCCCAGCTTGAACTTGAAACAGCAACCTGGAGAACTTCTTCAGTCCTTGCCTTCTTGGCCCCTTCTGGGCAATAGGACACATGGGACATGCTGATCAACAGGAATGGCATGTTCCCCGAAAGCGTTAGCGAAGGGTTCTTTGCAAGAAACAGTTGCTGGTTGCACAGTTGCGCTCGCAGCTCAGCATTGGACAGCTTTGCTTGCCTTTTAGAAGGTCCTATTTTTGAGACAAGGGGCAGCCTTTATTCACGGGGGTTTTAGTAATCGTGTACTGCAATGGAAACCAAAAGGCGGTCTACGCAACAGGAGTTCAGAGAGGGGGTTGGATCCCCCACTTTCCTTTTTTTGTTTGGGGGGGTGGCTTTGTTCGAGTTGCAGTGAGGAACTCGAGGTGGTGGAGGGGGAGAACGATGCGAATTGGGCGCCCGCCAGCTCAAAGATCCGGGCGGTGTTGGCCTTCCTGTCGGAGCAGGTGAGATGACATGACCAGTCAAAGAGGAAGCCAAGTGGAACTGGGGTAGCCCTTGAGGGAAGGGGCCGCGGCCCGGGCCGCAGGCAAGTTGTAGAACCCCAAAATGGGTTTCCCTGTGGTCGTATGTTTAGACAGCCAAAGCAGGCGCCCGAAAAACACGGTCGCCCATGTCCATTGGGAAGCTTCGTGAGGTGATCCAGAAGGTGGACGGAGAGCAGCGTCCCCACAAGGCCCAGTGATTGAGCCCAAGCAATCAGCGCAGCCAGTTGCTGGAGGTGGATTCCACCCTAAATCCCTTTTGGTTTGGCGGGTTCTGGACCCACGGAATATTGGCCCTGCTTCCGGCTACGTGAACTACTGAAAACTGGGAAGCGCGCCTATGGATTTGGCCCAAGCTGGAGAGAACCCTAAGACTTTGACTGACGTCCAACAAATGGCCGTCATGCCCTGCATCCAGAGTTGCGAAATGGAAGTTGTTCATCCAGCAACCTTTCAACGACCCCTCCGAAAGTGGAGGTTGTTCGCCCATGCACTTGTTACATTCTGAGTGGCCATGTCGTTCTTCAGAATTCTACGAAGAGGGTCGTGCAAAGTCGAATCACCACTTGCATGAGTGCCCTTTGTCTTCATGTTGATTTCAGGCGCAGCGTTTCGCGTTTTCGAGGCGTCCAAATGGGACTTGTCCCCGTTGAAGCGGCTTGCGGCAGTCCTGGCAGCCCTGAGGCCGTCATTTTCTCGCAGTTCACCGCTTTGTTGAACCTGGTGCAGGCGGACTCTTGGCAAAGCTCGAGCCGTGCGTCACGCTCGGGTTGAGTTGCGCAGGCCAGCCTGAGGATTGGCAGGGCTGCCATGGTAAGATAGCATAGCAGGATGTAGGGCTATGGATGTTTTGTGTGGTTCAGTGCGTTTGGGTGGGGGGGGGGTGGGGGGTGGGCACAGCCTTCAACATCAATATTGTTTCCTTCTGCAAAGCATGAATGTGGGGACCAGAACCTTGGCGGTATGCAAACTATGCGGCTTATGTTGCTTTACTGGCGACACCTCGTTGATACACACCGCAGTCTGAGTCTGCAATGTCCTCGAATCATTGCTTCGGCAGGAATCCTTATTCAAGGCTCCCTCCAAATGGATGCCAAGGCTTGTACCCAATTCTCCCCCACGCGCCCCACAGACCTTATATCTCCCTCCAAACGGTTCAGCCGTAAGCCCGCGGCCGAGGAGCTGAAAAAGCATCAGCTGCCCTTTGTGCGGCTGGACGGCTCCATGTCCCACGACGCCCGCGTCTCTGCGCAGCAGAGCTTCGCGGGGCACGGGCACATCCAGGCGCGCAAACCATCAAAACAGGTGGTGGGGCAGTCAGCATGCACGCCACGAATGGAGTTGTTGTCCAAGAAGCGGCCGAGAGGGCGGCAGGGGTGCGGGGGAACCAATGAGAACTGTCAGATCCCTTGATTTGCTCAAAGCGTTGACGAGCCGGATCGAGTTGCAAGAGACCTAATGATACCACCATGTATAGCATCTATGAGATTTGGCAAGTTTGTACTCAGACCTCTTTGGATTTGTTTGGGCAGGTGTGCTTCTTTGGCATGAGCAGCACGGAGATGAGGATCTAGTTTCACTCCATCAGATGGCACCTCAAGCCAACAAGGGTGACATTTCAAAGGTTGCCCAACGAACAAAGCACAACCTAAATCTTTCACCCATGAAACTTTGCAAGCACACAAGCCGCGCAAAACGGGCCAGGTTTCTTCTCGCAACAGCCCAATTCAACAATAAAGTGCCCAGATGCCCGTTCTTGAGCATTCGTGACAAACGACGATTGTCTCGACCCCCGGCTTTACAAACTTGCAAGTCACCCGCCGAAAGTGTGGCAATCTGCTGAATTTGGTGTTTGGAAGCCAGCAAGCCAAACGCGGGCTTGCAGCGGGGTTGTCTGGCAACCAAGTGCCCCTGTGTTCACGCTCGTTTCTTCGAGCACAAAGCTCTGCAAAGATTGAGGAAGTCACGCCAATAGGAAGCATGTTCTGACGAATAACCATATCAACGATGGACACTGAGAAATATTGGGCTAGGCAGTCAAGAATGGGGAAGTGTCACCTCGTTTGTCAAGCACCGAAGCTTCCATTCAGAAACAGCAGGATGTCCCCAGCGCATCAGCTTGCAGCGCCACTCGCAGGTGATGCTTTGCAGCCTCAAGGCAGCTGGAACAGGCCCCTGGTACTAGGAGTGACTGGCAGTTGTGTTGTTTCGCATCGCTCATGAACGATTCGGCTACCTCAAAAGATGCATGACGGAATTGAAATGTCACTCGCTCCGGCCTGCTGGGCGTAGCAAACCGCAAAGAATCCATCGTGAGGCTGTGTCTTCTGCTTTGGGGCCAAGGTCTTCGGCTTGCCGTAAAGGGATGACATGGAGGGTGGTGGCAGGTCTGAACCTAACAGCTGCGGACCACGTGCTGTTGATCGACCCGCCGTGCGCTTAGGCGGGAGAAGGCGTCAAAGGCACAGAACCTTCGAGGGCAAACTGCAGAGTGCGACTCTTGAGGGATCGGTCAAATCCAGTCCTGAGGTGGTGGAATCCAGCTGTAGAGGACTGAGCACGAAGCTATTGGTTCCGTGGCTTTAGGTGAGCCCCTGCCCGTGCATCGCATGGCACTTCGTGGTAAGCGATAGAAACAAAATATTTGGGTCGGCCTGATGAGCCTCCTCGCAGTCAGCTTGAGCCACAGGTGCCGGCATGGTGGCAGCTCCACACTGCAGTTTCATGGATTTGACGTGGCTCAGCCCCTATCGTCTCAGCCCATAACGCGCTGAAGTTCAACATTGCATTGTCCTTGCAATCTTACAGCAGCCTGAAACTTGATCCACTCAAGCTGCGTCAGATTCTTTGTGTTGACTCCTGATTAGTAGCCCCTCGTTATTAATCAGGAGTGTTTGCATTAAAAAACAGTTCTCAATCAGCGAGGGGTACCTTGCTTTTAGATGCAGTGCGCGTCCAAAGTCCACATTAGCAAGCTGCTGGTAAGCTGGGCAAACCACGCATGAGTTCCCGAAGGCGTTCACCCTGCTTTCTATCTTGACATCGAACACCCCTCCAAACATCTTTTCCCACCCGTGGCTTTCAAATGGCCGCAGCAAGTGGTTTTGTCTTCATACTTCGGAGACCCTCACAATTGCGGGTTTCCTCAGCTCATCTCGGCTCACTTGCCCAAAGCGAATCGACCTTTTCCCCTTGGTCAATTTTGGCCCCAAAAGTACCTTTTGACCTTTCAGTTTCCCCTTTGTTCATCTTTGGTGTTGGACACCTTTCATCCTTTTGACCTTTTTGTTTCCCTTGGTCCGTTTCATTTTGTACCGGTCTTCAAAAGGCGATCGTCTTTGGTTTCCCTTGGTCTATTTTCTGGCCGGTGCTCAGCAGAGGGCCCCTATAAATTCCATCCAACTGGTGGTTTCCTTTCAAGGACCCCTAGGTTCATGCCCACATTCCCTACTGAGCACCAGAACTTCTTTTTGGCCCCAGAACTTGATTGCCCCCCAAAAAGTTAAACTTTTTGCAGGGGGGTCAACAGCAACCAAGAGAAGGAACCAAAAGGCAACCAAACCGGAGACGAGGACCAGGCCATCGATCGCCTGCACCGCCTGGGCCAGCGACGCCCGGTGCGCGCTCTGCGCTTCGTGGCGGAGCGCACCGTGGAGGCACCTTTGGGGCGGCTCGGGGGGGTTTGGGGGTGGGGGGATTGAGCGAGGATGCTGAGGGTTCAGGGTGGGGGGGAGGGGGCAGGTGGAGGCGAGTGGGCAGGTTGCAGGTTGAGTGGGCGAGAATCTGTTTGTTTCTGAATTTATGTTTTCCGGTGCAACCAAGGACCATTTAAGCGCCCTCAGGCACGACTTAAAGCGGACCGACAAGATCACACCAGCACTTGGTACTGTAGCACTGAAGTAGTGTCGCCCGCTGCCCCTCAGACATCGCCAGCCAGCGAGCTGGAGCCAGCAGGCACCCAAACTGAGTAAATGACTAAAGTTACGCGACTAAACCAAAAAACCAAGCCTCAGCTAAGTCCACCCTGGGTTAGCCAGGAAGTGGCTAGAGTGGCTAGTAGGTGCTTGCTAGTTGTTAAGTGGTCAGGATGCAACTTAGGATGCCTTGGCTCCTGCGTACCTTGAAGCTAGGAGCGCATCCTGGAGGTGCAGAAGCAGAAGCGTGCCATCGTCGAGGGCGCCCTCTCAAAGAAGTCCCGCGCCTCCGGCAGGAAAGACTCCGCGGCATTTGTCGGAACAGGTGTCTGTTTCAGACCGCCTATGTGTGTGTGTGTGTTTCTCAAAACAGGGTCCCATGTGGTGCCGGAAAGATTGAAATGGTTGGCTTCCCTTTGGTTTCCTTGCACAATGCTGGGTTGACACCCTCAATCAAAGACACCCAGAAGGTTTGTGATTGTTGATTGGACATGCATCCCTTGTTTCACCCTTTTATACGGGTTTGCGCCCACCAAGGCATGTAAGGCGTAAAGGCATTGGACTATAAACACAGGGTAATCTGGCTGCTGTGACAAGCGCGCTTTTGCAGTGGTGATGTTTCGGATGGCCCGCCTGTTTCTGCTGGTCGCCGCCTTTTTGTTGCGTGACTTGCCCTTCAGAAAGTCCAAAGGTTTGTCCTGGCCCCAAATTGTCCAGCGAGGGCTTGTCCTTTCAACGGCAGCCAGAGAGAGAATGGGGAAACCTATAGCCAGGCGGAGGTAGCCAGGATGATAAGATGCTAGGTCAACCAGTCACAGCACTTCGCCATGCAAACTTGGTTCGAGGCGAAGAGTTGCAGAAGATCCGCCTGGAGATGATGGCCTCAATCTTTGAGCCGTTGTAATGATGTTGGCAGTGCTGAATGACTTTAGGGTCTCAGTCATGAACCGCCCTCAGAGGACAGATGTAAGATTCGTGTAAATGATGTGGAGCCCATTCGCGCAAACAACCATTCGCTCTGCCATTGGGACAACTGGGGTGAATGCCCCGCCCCTCTGAGATTGGGCTGATCTCAGTGAGCAGTGTTTGAACACTCTGCTCTCTCAGAGCAAAAGGAAGCTGTACAGATGGTTCCACCGAGGTGGCGCCATGTGCACCTCTGGGGTCTTGGTGCGTTGAATTTCAGGAAAAGGGGCGCCGGCGCTGGGACGGACTCGGGCCGTCGAAGCTAATCTCGGGGCCTGCGTGTTTGTTTTTTCCTCGCAGGACTTGCACAAAGGGCAGCGGCAAGAGCCTGCATTCATGCATGTGCAGCCAAGTTCCAGACGGTGCAATTCATGTTGGCGTTTGGCATTCTGCTTTCACGACCTTGCTGACTTGGGAGTTTGAAATCAGATCATTCAATTTTGGTGACGTATTTTAATGCCGCTCGTGGACAACATAATTGTTTGTTGCAGTTTGACCCCGTGGCGATCCGTGCTGTGCGTGTATGTCTGCGTGTGTGCCAGCCTTCTTGAACTCCTGGCAAGCGTTGTTTTGACCGTGGCCGGCGCCTCTTTATGCCACCTGGGCAGGGCGTCCCAGCGTGCTGCGTGGCGAGGGCTCTGGCAAGAGGAGCTCTTTGGCCGCTGGGGCAAGCATGTGACAGTGAGGAACCCAACTGACAGAGCTAACAACTAGTAACTAGTGTTTGAGAGGGTTTGTGGGAACAACTCAGTTCCCCTAAAAGATTGGCGGGCCGCCCACCAGGACCAAGCAATGTGTGTGTGGAACAGCTTGTCCCTCACTGACCAATGGCAAGTTGAGAGCCGGTTGTTGGCTTAGGTTGGCTTATCTTTTTGCTTGTGCGCTTGCTTGCTTTGCTTGCTTTGCTTGAATCCCTTGCTTTGCCTGCTTTGCTTGCTTGGCTTGCTTGGCTTTGCTTCGCTTTTTGTTGGCTGGCTGGCAGGCTGGCTGGCTTGATTTAATTTGCTTTGTTTGCTTGATTTCGGAATATGTTCGCCATGGCTTGCTTGGATATTTCCACGGTCAGGGCTGTCCCTGTCCCTTTGCCGGAATGGGGCGCGGGGAGTGTCCACCAGCCAGCTGACCATGCGCTTCCACCAAGCTGCCGGACCAGCCAGGCCCGCGCTCGCCTCCAAATAAGGGAACTCTTCAAGCCGTCTCCTGTTGGCTTCCCTTGAAAACCACTCAAGAGAGGGGTGCCCTCACAAAGAACAACAACCAAAACACCTCATGCATCCATTTTCTTTGTTCGAGGCGAAGAAGGCGGTGGACCTTTCGAAGCTTCAGCACCTTGCAGTGAAATCACAGGCCTGTGTTGACTCACCACTCGGAGGGAAACTTGTGGAATAGTTGGGTGGGTCAAAATCGCTCAATGAAACGTGGCTCCTGATCCCTAGCGTTGACGTGCACAGCTTTGCGTTGCAGCCATGTTACCAGCTTGGTGCTGAGGTTTGGCGTGCAAGATCCCGAGGTTCCTTTGCCAGCAGGCTCGAGTTTTGCTTCGCCAGCGCTTTTCGATCTCAAGAAGTCCAGCCGATCAGAAAGGCGGTCGTGCCTTGTTCTTCAACTATTGGATGGAGAGACATGTTTGTACCTCCCTCGTGTCATGCGAGAAGCCTGTACTGCACCGGTGACTCCCAACAAAGTTCTAGCATGATCATTGCTTTCGTCGTGACATTGGCCGGATGGATGTGTCAGATATGTTGGAAGAGGCCAAGTCTGGATGTGACTGTGGCATCCATCCAGAGGGGCTTGGTGAACTAGAACGGTTTTGTTTACACTTGTTTGCGCACATCTCGGCACATGCTCAAATGTTCACTCCGTTCAAGATTGGGGTCATGCGAGCTCAGCAGACAGAGACGATCATTGCCCGGATGCAAGTTTGAATAGCTTGCTGAAAAGTAGCGATATACTTGCTTCCTTTAGCAGAGCCATTGATTTGTAGGCCGGCTCAGTCACAACGCATAGCTTTTGCCTGAGGATCCTTGCATCCACTCCCGCCACCAGTTTGGTCTTTCAAATGTTGCTTGAAACCCATGACCCCCGGCTTGCCAGGGGTTCAGCGCGGCCATGCGCCGGCACGCTACAAAGTGGAGGTGGCTGGAAAGGGGTGGAAGATACTGGTTGAGGAGCTGAGTTCAAATGCGTTCCTTTCAGATGCTACACACATAACTGTTCTTTGGGTCGAACCTGGAGCCCGTTGATTCGAAGCCGTTTAGGCTCCCCTCGCTCAAATGTTCGCATTAGCCCAAGAATCTTGGTACCTCAAAATGGCCCCTCTGTGAGGTCAAAAGAAACCGGTCCGAAGGTCCTGAGCCCAATGGAGGGTCCTGACGGATGTGAGGGTACGGCTTCGAGCCAGGCGCACCTGGCAGACGAGCTGGAAGAGAAGGGAGCCGCACAGCGAGAAATTTGCGAAACATGCAAATGGTGGGTGCTCAAAATAGGGGCAGGAAAAACCGGGCCTCTAAAATGGGCTGCTTTCCCTTTAAAACCATCCAAAAGGGGGTCTACCATTTTGAGAACCCTCCCCAGCCCCCAGCTTGTGCTATTCCCCCCCCCCCCAAAAAAAAAAAAAAAACACGAGGGGATGGATGTTGTGTTGGCCCCTTAGCACCCTTGACGCTGCTCCTTGGGCAAACTGGGCAGCTCTCATTTGCCTCAGATCTAGCTGAGCCTTGGTGTTGCAAGTAAGCGGACTTCAGCTGGGCCTTGGTTTTTCAATCAAGTGGTCTTCGTGTTGCGTCCTCAGTCAAACCCAGCATGAACTCGGACAAGACTTTGACTTGCTGAGGTTGTCTTAGTGCCCGGTGCCTTGAAGGACCTGCTAACCCGGGCATGGATTGCACCATGGTACGTCCCGCAAAGCTGGGGCCCCCACGTTTTGCTTGGTGCGAAATCGCAACTAGGTTGCATGCAGAACCCGAGGCGCGCCATTTAATGATGGGCAGAGGTGGAGGTTCCACAGAACCTCATGGGGCAAGAGATCCCTGGGAGAAAACATCACCTGTGTGGCCAGTTTAAGACCACCCCACCTTTTAGAGGGGTGATGTTTCATGGGACAAGACAGTCCCTGGTTTTTTCCCCGTTTCTCACTCGCAGCTGGCAGGACTGGGTGGAGTTTCTGCGCCAGGTGACCGACCATCAGGTGGAGCACCCACACCTTTGGAGCCTCGTGGGGCGCGGTGGTGACAGCTTCGCCCTCAGACCGAAGTTCCTGAGCGGCGACAGGGATGTTCAAGCAGGCTGAATGTAGACAGAGTTCCTGGTAGATGTATATAAGGAAAGGGGACGACCATCCCAGAGCGAGAGAGAGAGAGAGAGATCTACTTTCATTAAATGTGCAACTTTCATGAGCCGGGAATCTCTCGCGAGGGGGCTCTCAGGTTACGACTACATTCAGAGGAATGTGTGGATGACCAACAACGGCTACCGAGATTTCATGTGCCTTCGGCCTTCTGCTCAACACGCAGAGTCGCTATTTGGGACTGTGGTCCTCAGTCTCAAGTCGAGGTTGACATTGGGAAACAAATATGTCCAAACCAGCACCCAGGTTCCATGTTAATTGGTGGGAGGGAACCTTCCACAGGTTTCGGAGCCATGTTTTCTCTAGGTACTACTCGCCCCTTTGCCACGTGCTGGCGCAGCTGGCGCGGACCTCGGAGCTGCGGCCCAGCACGGACGTGCTCATCGTGAACCCCAACGCCGGGGTTCGTCGGGGATGTTGGGCCGAAAGGCCTAGGAACAGGTTTCAGACCCAGGGGACCCCTTGTCACTTGGATGGTCTTGCTTCAAGGACCAGCTGGAGCCCCAGAATTTGGAGAAACGTCTTTCCAGGAAGGAAGCCAACATGGAGGCTGTTTTAAGGCATGTTCAAAAGGGTTTGAACCAACCCTGGGGGCCTGGTCTGATGGAGAAGGCGATGTCTGTTCTTGGGATAGGGTTCGGGTTGAGCACGGGATCCTGGTTTTTACGCAACCAGTGGAGGGGTTTAGTTTGGGGTGGTCACCCGAGTTTTGGCTTCAGAGCAACGAAAGCAACATCTCAGGTAGCAATGATTCTGACTGAGTCATGAGCACAGACATGACCATTCTCAAAGGTTGCATGCAAGGGGGGCCCCTTGGGCAGTTGATTGCGACAACCCTCTCATTGAGGTCCACCCGCAGTTTGCCCGCAGTTCGGGTGGCACGTTTTCCTTGGCGCCGCGGCTGCTTCCCCGCCCCTTGCCCCCCAAAGTCCGCAGCAAAAACTGTTCGCACCAAAGCGCCAGGATGGCATCAACTGGCACCAGGACAATCAGAACGGCCCGATCGATGCTGACTATGTCGCCAGACGCAGGTTTGGCATGGATCCATCCAGAGGGCTTTCCTATTTAACAGCGTTTTAAGTGACCATGCCACATGCCACATGCTAGCTTTTTAGCAAAACGCCGCTGCCCCTTTCCTTTGAGCCTGGTCATTAGGAAGTCGACTCCTGCCCAGTTTGAGCCGTCGGGAGCCTGTACAGTTTCAACCTTGAGCTGCTTGAGCTTGATCCGTTCTTTCGCAGTGACACACGTGACAAGTTGGGATGGATGAAACCCACCACCAATCCCAACTGGTCAACTGATGCCTGATTTGGTTGCGTAGCCATCCACATTGGGTGAATCCCACCTATTACCAACTGCCCGATCGGTGTGATTTTGTTTTACTATTCACCGGGTTCAGGGTTCATCCTGCACCAGTTGCTGCGGATGAGGCTCCCTGAATGCTGCGAGAAAACCACAAATCCCAACTGGTGTCCGGTGTGGGCTTTGTTCATCAGGCTTCCAGTGACGAGGGTTGCGAGAGATGGTCTCAGGCAATCCGCTGGTGGACTGCCATGGATGCCTGCGGTGAGGGAAAGATCGGGGTGCCGGCGGCCCGGCGAGCGATCGAGCGATCGAGCTGATCGAGCGATCGAGCGGCTGGGTTGTTCCTGAAGCCTATCTGGAAGCTGATTGACTAGGCTCCTTCATTTTGAGCCGCGTTTGGATCATGCCAACCCAGCCCTGCTAGTGGGCACACAGGAGCCAGGGGATCCTCTGCCACTTGGGGTAGTTTGTATCACAGCCCACATACTCACACACAGCTGGAGTAGGCGAACTGATTTTTTTGGCATTTGGGGGGGCCTTGGCGGGCTTCTGTTTTTTTTTGGCTCAAACCAAAGTCACACTTACACGGGTTTGGTGTTTGTCCTTCTGGAGTTTTCTATCCAGAGTTGCACCGAGATTTCATGAACTCCCCCCTGAAACAGGCAGTCAGATGGCTTCGGTGGATTCCCTACATGCTGCAAGCAGGCAACAAGGGAAACACTGTGATTTATAGTAGTTGTGATTTGTTTACCTGCAATATGTGCCGAACCAGCCGTACCCCTGCAAGTCCCGCATGTCAGGTTTTCGGTGGATACAGTTTGGTTCAGATTGAAGTCAGCTCCTGCCAAGGAATATTTGATAGGCTCGCACCGGAACCAGACGGTGAAAGACGAGGTGGCTGTGGATATTTCGGGAGGAGATTTGCCTCGGCTCTTGGTCGACAGATCAGCGTCTCAGTTTGGTACATGCTTCCTTCCGCATGCTGCGCCTTCAGCCCGCCACAACGGACCGGTTGTTTTCCGGCCCCACAACCTTTTTTGTTCTCGGCTTTTTACCCATACCTCGGCTTTGAGAGCATGCACAGGTTGGGGGGGCAAAAAGCAAAGTCGCCATCCAAACCAACCGCCAAGCGCTGAGGTTTACTGATTGCACTGAGTATGTCGTCCAGCCTGGTGACCTCATTGTGTGGAACACCCGCACCGTGCATCGGATCCGCGACTTGGCTCAAGCGACTCCTCGCGAATCGGCACTGCCAGGGTCGTTCTGAATTCAGCGTGTTCATCGAACATCTTCCTGCACGTCCGGCCATTGAAGCTTAATCCTGGCCTTGGCATCTTGTAGGCTTTCAGAGCGTTTGTGCGACCTCGCGCTTGGCTGATATAGTCTGGCGCCTTCATGCTCCATTGCCGTCTTTGCTTTCTCGGAAACGCATATTAGTGAGAAACTAAAAGTTTGGACGCTTTTTAAACCAATCCACTCAGGAAGTGAGTAGCTTTATGGGTGTTGTTCTCGGTTGTTCTACTGCTGTCGGCTAAGAGCTGAGGGAGGCTGCCAAGTCCCTGAGCCTACCTCATCTCTCTGGGAGGTTTCTTTCCTTTGGCTGTTTGCATTCACTTAGGCGTCTACTTGTCGTCTTGGAATTGCTTGCAGTTTGCTGACAGTAAAGAAGTTCCAGGCCAACGTAAGAGACGCGGAAGGGCGGCTGAAGAGATGCATAGCGACGTATGGATGTGTGGATTTGTCGGTGTGTGTCTTTTTGTGCGCGCGTGCGTGCCACAAAATCGGGCCCAGGGCAAACACAAATCACATAATAAAAATGAGTGAGGAAAAGCGTGGCAGTCGCGCGGAGGTAGGGCGAAAGCCGTTCGAAAGACGAGTTTGTCCAGGCAACCTCCGCCCCTTCAAGGAAAGCTCGTCATCACCAGGTTTCAGAAGCAGCCGCCATGAAAGAACGCGAAACACACACACACACAACGCAAAAAGGAAGTCAAGGGAGATCAAATCCGATCCAATGCCTTCTTTCTGCGCGCCTCGGATCCATTTATGTGCGGCCACACAGCTGTGTGGCCTTGAGCGTCGACCTAAACCCGAGGTGCCTGAACAGCGGAGAGGACAGGTGAGCGGATCCTGATTGGAAAAACATACCGCAAGCCTGACAGAATGATCAAACCCAAAATGCGCAACTAGAAAGGGGGGTGCCTCAAAGCAGAACAAAAAACCAAGTAGGAAACTGCAAATCCCGCTCAGCTAAGGCTGCCATCGAATGCTCAGCAGTCAAGCCTTCTGCAAACCAGTACACAAGGAACTTTTAAACAACACAAAATGAAGCCATCATTCGCTGAGGCTTTGGATGTTGCCCAGATCTACTCGGCCAAGACTCCAAGACATGCGCGTGCACAAGATTCCTCAAGACTGATGCAAAAACTACCGTGGCCCCGGGTGCCATAATTGGGATGCCAGAAAGAGTTTCCCAATACCTAGCCACATCGCAGTGGGAAAAATGAACGGTGTACCATGCCTGAAAGAGCCCCAGACTCCGGCTCCAATATTGGGGGAGGGGGACAGAAGAAAAAGGCCGGAGACACCAGAACAAGCTACTGATTATCGCGAGCCTATTTGGGTAATACGGTTGGTACCAAAAATCAATGGTCAGAGCAATCAGGAGCATTTAGAGGTAAGATGGCATATGCGAAGGTGAAAAAAACAAAACGGGCGCCGAACACGGTCTATTCTTTGTTTCTATAGGGAAGACGTTATAAGTTTATACTTCTCACATCGGGTCGCCGCTGCCCTTCTATGACCAAGTGCGCCACAATCAAAACCCGGGTAGATGAAGGTTAGTAGTTAGTAAGGGACTCTTAAGGGACACTCCCAGCTGCGCAGAGAAAACTTGTGCAGAGAAATGTGCGCACAGAACTTGCTCAGAGAATGGGAGAAACTTGCTCAGAGAAGGTTGCTCAGAAAACTTGCGCAGAGAAGCTTGCTGAGCGAACTTTGCTTTCGCCCCCCCCCCCCCCCCCGTTCTTCTAGTGTATGTTTGGTTGGGGGTTCCCCGACCTTGTTACGATCCCACATGCGTGTGTATATATGCATATATATATATATATAAATACCCCAGGCGATCCTAGGCAACCCCCCTGTTGCTTTTTCTAAAAGGGTGGTTTCTTTGGTTGCCTACACAAAGAAATGTAATCACTGAGTATAAAATGAGGGGTCCGTCAAATCATTGCTTGCAAGGGCCTCTTGTGACTCAATTTACCTGAATTGTCCACACAAGCAACGCCCCGCCTCAGTCTCATGTCATGCTTGAATTTCGACAGCGAGGATGGAGTTGAACTGCGGGTGGGTTCGGAATGTTTAACACTTCTTTCGGTGTCGTCTGTAATAACGCAATATGGTGAGTTGGTGGTGAACACTGGCGAGAAGTTGGTGACGCTTGAGAAGTAAGCAAGTGAGAGTTTTGTGAAAATGTGGGGCTGCTGTGAAAGGAGCGCAGAGTAACAGTTTGAAAGCGGTGAGAAGATTGAGAGTCAGAAGATGGTGGGCTGGATAAAAGTTTGCAAGTTGGTGAAAAAATGTGCACAGATGCTGGGTTTGTGAAACGTGTGCAAGTTGAGGAATCTGTGAACGTCTGCCAAATTTGCGAACAGACAACAGAAAAGTTGGCCAGTTGGTGAACCTTTTGGTAAGTGGTGAAAAGATGGCGAAAGAATGACTTTGTAGAACAAAATTGGTGACAAGAAGGTGAACAGACGGTGAGTTGCAAAAAATGCTCGTTGGTGAAAAGATGGTGAGCTGGTGGACATCTGGAAAGTTGGTAAGACGCTTGTGAAAAGATGGCGAGTTTGTGAAATTTGGCAAGTTTGCGAGGAGATGGTGAAACGATTGTGGGTTGGTGAACAATTTGCAAGTTGGCAAAAGAAGGTGAAATGCCGGAAAGTGGGCAAGTTGGTGGACAGATTGTGAGCTGGTGAATATTTGGCAAGTTGGTGAAAAGATGGTGAACAGATCGCAAACTGCTGGCATTTCGACAAGCTTGCAAAATGTTGGCGAAAGCTAAAATTTGGCTAGTTGGTGAAAAGATGTGAAAAGATGGTAAACAGGTCGCAAGTTGGTGAAAATATGGTAAGAAGATGGTGAACTGCCGAAATGTTGGCAAGTCGGCAAGCAATTGGCGAATTTGTTTCTTTGGCAAGTTGGTAAAAAGTTGGTGACTTGGTTAAAAGATGGTGAACAGATGCTGAACTGCCGAAAATTTGGCAAGTCGGTGAAAAGTTAGCGAACTTGCTACTTGTGTTTACAAGTTGGCAAACACATTGTGAGTTGGTGAAAAGATTGTGAAAAGATGGTGAACAGATGGTGAGCTTCCGAAAAATTGGCAAGTTGGTCGAATTTGGTGAATGTAAGTCGGTGAACAGATTGGGAAAAGATGGTAAAAAGATGATGAGGTGTCGGCCTCAAAAAACAGCTCCTCAAACCCAAAATCGTTCTTATAACACTATGTGTGCATAAAGTGTGGAATCTGCAAAACCTGAGGGCACACATGCATAACTTCTGCATAACTTCTGCATAACTTCTGCATAACTTACGCATGCAAAAACATAGGCTGCATAAACTTCTGCATATATGCAGAAGTTATACTGATTTTAGTCGGGGAAGTTCTGCATATATGCAAAACTTGTTTCTGTCGGTGACATAGGTTGCATAAATCAAATCCTATGCAGAAGTTATGCATAGGTTATGCGTAAAACGGTTTTTTATACGCAACAATCATTGAACAATACATACGCCGCGTATAAGTCGCATAGAATGGAACCAAGTTCTTGGAAATAGAGGAGGATCGTATGTCAGATATAAGTCTGTTTATCAGGTGGTTAACCTATGTTTAGCTTAGATTTGTTTGGCTATGTTGCGGCGGACTTGTAGTAGACTTAGGAGTAGCTACTCGGGAAAGTAAAATATAATAAGTGTTTACATATCCTCTACTAAAATATATGGAAGATATGGAAGATATTAAAAGATAGTATATTGTTTGCCTTATCTTTGTTTATCTTTTATTGTTTTTGAATATATTTTTTTAAAGCATATTTTTGTATTTAAATATGTATTTTTACCTTTTTCAGCAGTTTTCATTGGGGTTTGCCAGTTTAGATAGCGAGCCATATGTGCTTTTCAAGCAAAAGGACATTGCTACTATTACGAGGCGCATCAGCTGTATTGTGATGAAGGCCCCCCAAAAGATCAGGCCGACCAAGCAGGCCAACTACGGTCCAGCTTCACAAAAAATTGGCAGCCACATACAGCAAAAAGATAATCATTTCACGAAAAGCGGCAGGCCGACCAAGCAGGCCAGTGAAAAGCCCTGCTGCGCAGAGAAAACAAGGCAGGCACACACAGCAACCAAACTAGAAACCTAATGGGAAAATCCCACTTCAAGAAAAGCAGCAGGCCGACCAAGCAGGCCAATGACAAGCCCTGAAAAAACCAACTGCACAAAAAACACTGGCAGCCACACACAAGAAGCAAACTAGAAGCCCAATGGAAAATTGCTTTTCAAGAAAAGCAGCAGGCCGACCAAGCAGGCCAGTGACAGGCCCTGAAGAAAAAACACCTTCACCAAAAAACAGGCAGCTAGAGACAACAAGCAAGCTAGAAACCCAATGGAACAATCCTACTTCAAGAAAAGCAGCAGGCCGACCAAGCAGGCCAGCGACAGGACCTGAAAAAAACACCTTCATCAAAAAATGGCAGCTAGAGACAACAAGCAAATGGGAAGCTCTACTGAAGAAATCCCACTCCATGAAAAGCAGCAGGCCGACCAAGCAGGCCAGTGCCAGGCCCTGAAACAAATCCACCTTCCCCACAAAACATGGCAGCTATAGACAAGAAGCAAATGGGAAGCTCTACTGAAGACATCCCACTCCCTGAAAAGCAGCAGGCCGACCAAGCAGGCCAGTGACAGGCCCTGAAAAAACCCACCTTCACCAAAAAAATTGAGCTAGAGACAACAATAGATACTAAGTTCAGACTAAGTGTCCGGTATCTAGACTATGTACTTACTTTCTCTTATATCTGCATTATCTTGCCACGAGCCTTCCTAGTATTATGTGAATGTCGTGGTAGTCAAAGGAATTGAACAGTGAACACATCAGGTGGATGACACTACTACATATGATACACGATGCTTGGGTTTATGTTGCGCACTTGGCCTGCGTGAGAAAATGAAGGTCCGGCTGATGTCTGTATCGGCGGCTGCCATGACCACAAGCTGAATTTGCACTATTCTGGCAAACCAGAGGTTAGTTTGTATGAAACTAGGTTAGGTTGCCCTGTTTGCCGGGGGAAGGGCTTGTCACACCTGGGTACACCCGTGCAGAATCCTATCCGTCACCCAAATCGGCTCGCGATAATTAGTAGAACAAGCACCCACAACAGAAACCCAAAACCCACACCCCAAAGAGAACATGGAACCTTCAGAAATGGAGGTCTCTCAGAATGGCCGCTGCCATCTTGGCTTTGGCTGCAACGCGAGCCGGAGGGGCATTTGTGCCGTAACGGACAATAAAAGCATCCAGGCTCTTGCCTGCCGGCTTAGCTTCAGCAATGCGAGTCTCCACCGCCTGCACTGTTAGCGGCTTATCGGCGGTGCCGAGAGTGGGACGGGGAGCGGGCTTTGACATAGTGCGCATGATCTGAGCTTCGATGGTAGCCGTAGTCTCTCCCTTGGTAGCGGCCCTCCCGCTTGCGCCCCCCCCCGCATCGGCAAACCCGAGGAGACATAAAAACACAAGCGCCGTCAGAGCAGGCTTCATGCTGCCAAAAACGGCCACTTGTTGAAGTCTGAGCAAGCTAAAGCTGAGCGAGCCTCACACACAACATTATCGGAACACAAAACCAACCTGCTACCGTGTGGCCACAAACACAAAACCCAGAGGAGAAGCAAAACCAACTCTTAGCATTAAAAGGGCTCTATCTCAGGGGCATCCACAAGCCTGCCCGATTGCGGCTTCGATGGTCCAAATCCCTGACAGCCCGCCGAACGCTGACAAAAACGGGGCCTGCTGCCGGCAAGGAATGTACAAGCGCTCGAAGCAAACTAAGTGGGTAGCCTTCCATACTCAACTCTTGAAACTCCTCTAGGAAACATTTGATCTGCCCATAGACTGGCAGCTCAAGTTCCTTAAGGCAAGCTGCTCTACCTAACAAGGTGGCCCGGAGTAACCCGAAAGGAAGCTGCAAACGACCTAAGAAAGGGCTGCCGCTGCCCCACTGTCTGTTCGGGTTCTTGGCTGCCCATGCAATTGCCCCAGTGTTCGGGTCGGTTTGGAAAACCACGTCGGTCCAAGTCTGCGCACTCTCCTCCTTGTTGATGGCAAAGCGTACAGAATAGATAGCTGCCAACCATTGTCCCATACAAGCATGGCACACGGAACAGGATCCTAGGAGAAGAGTCAACTTCAGAATTATCAAAGACCACTTTATCAACGGCGTTTCATTCAAGACTGCTTTTTTTTTGCATTTTCCTTGGAGAACGATAGGGGGCTCACTAAAAACGATACCCCTCTGAACATGGTTTGTGAACATGATGCATTCATTCACGTCTCAAGTGTCATTCTGCTTGCAAGCAATGTGGAGCTTTGAGCGGCGTGAGCGGCTCACATGACTACCGCAAGGCAGAGAAGGCTATTGTGTGATTGCTTGGCTCTCATAGCTTATAGCAAAATGTGAAAGTTTTCCGCAACTTGGCACACGCCCAGAACGATACCCCTGTCGATACCCCATCGATACCCCTGCAATGTCCCGGAGTTGCCAATGTGAGGCCTAGTGCATTTGCTTACGAAAGACAAGCACGCATCCTTCAGCAGACATCCTTCAGCACACACAGAAAGGGCCCGCGATGGGAAGAGCGCTTCGTGTTCAAAAGACTACGCATGTGGTTACGATGCAAATGCTGTGTTTGCGTAGAAAGTTTGTTGGGCACGTTACGAATTCGCACGGCGCCACAGCGAGAGCGCTTGGGCACGCAGGATTCCTGCAGAGGGTTCGGCGGGCACTTTTCAAATTCGCACGGCGTCACAGCGAGGGCGCTTTGACACGCGCAATCCTCGCAGAGGGTTGGTTGGGCACTTTACGCATTCGCACGGCGCCACAGCGAGAGCGCTTCGAGGCGCGCGATCCCTGCAGAGGGTTCATCGGGCACTGCGCGCACGCGCGAAGCGTGGAGAACGATAGGGGACTCACTAAAAGTAGAATGAATACACCCCACACAGCAAATATTGACGCTGGCTCTACATACCGCATTCCGAAGAACAGTTCCCGTAGTGTCCAACCTGTGGGCAGGTCTGGCAAGTTTTCGGCCCTCCTGCTTCGCCCCCGAAGAAAGTGTTCCTCTTCATGGGCTAAGAGGCAGACCGCTGCAATCATGGATAGAAGCCCTCCGATGACAATACCCCGTGCTTTGACAACAATGTCGCCAATCGTGGCAAAGCGCAAAGCACAACTGGCCAACATCATCCTGCGCAACTGTGCCATGGAGAAGACTACCAGTGATCGGGACCTTGTGTGCTCCGACCCTCCTGCCCAGCCTTTGACGGGACGGGATCTGGACTTGGTGATCGTTTGAACCCCTTTGAGATCCTGAAGCTGAGCCGCGTTAGCATCGAAAGCAGAGATGACCAAGTCAGTGTTAACCTGCTCGTACATCTGCGCGGCATCAGCCACTAACAAAGAGGTGTGCCACTTGTAGCCTCCACAAATGACACAGGTGTGCGCGCAGTCGGGTACCCGTAGCTGAGCAAAGTTTGGCCGTAGAAGCGGCACGACCTGCTTAAGCTTCCAAACAGAAAAGCCATCTCCTGTAGTGCAAATCAAAACCTGAATTGCACGGCCAGCCAACCGCCAGTCTCGGCGCCAAGGTGCCTTAAGGAAACAAATTTCCTGAAACAGCTGTGCCCACGTTGCTGACAGGTGTGGCCGCCAGCTGCCAGAAAACATTTGGCCTTCACCAAAGGGTACATGCATGGCGCAAAGGATCCCTGGGGCAGGGGGCCTCTTCGCAGGAATGCTGGGATTGCAAAACGCCATGTACCAAAGTGCTGAGCTGCCTCGGGGACAAGAATGTCGCTTCCCATTGTGGATCCAACAAGACCAAGGAAAGAAAAATCTCAGCCAGGCATGCGAAGGGCATAGTCCAGGTTGACTTCTTGTCCTTATCGTCTTGAAGAAGAACTTCGTTTTTCGGCGCAGTCATACACTGTATGTAAGCCGTTTCCTCAACCGGGCCTGGCCTAATAGGAAGAGCTGGGCGTTGAGCAAAATGCTTCAAACATGCTTGACTGGCCTTGTGCGAAAAATTCTTGTCCCGAAGCCACGATTTCAGATCTCCAGCCAGCTCACGCTCGCAGTGAACTAGTGCCTCGCGATCCATGATTGCCCAATTGCCTGGCAGCCTTTTGACTTCTTCGCCTCTGCGCCAATGCTTCACTTCAAACAAGCCACTCCGCCACACAGCCGCAGCTGAAATCTGCTTTGCCATCTGCACCGCACTGCGCCTGTCGGAAAAACGGGGCGCAGTACAGGAGGAAAAGCGGACTCGCTGCATCACCCATGTGTACAGGACCTGGCCATGCTGCCTTGCTTCTGACACTGCGGCTGCCTTGATCGCCAGTTGCAGGCGCTGCTTGGCGTCTGAGCTAGGACATTTGAACCAATGGATTTGCCTCCCTGGCAAGTTGAACCTGCGCAGAAGCTTGTCCACTTGGGCAAATCCATTGCGTTGCCGGACGTAGCCGTGCACATCCGTGCACCCAAGAGATCAGACGCGCCAAGCGCAGGATCGCTGGCGCCACGCTTTTCCTCGCCAGCAGCTGCCGGGCGTCTACGGCAGCGTGCTTGCTGCACGCCCATAAAGCCAGCAGGCTCCCACAGCCTTCAGCATAGATGTAGAGAGGTCCTTGCATGCCTCTTGAGGCATAAATGGATTGCTGCTTGCGCCTGTAGGCTTCACGGAAGCTCTGGCGTGTCCATGCTGGTAGCAAATGGCCAAAAGGGAAATCCCGTTTCTGCTTTGCCATCTTGATGATCTGGTCCAAACAAGCTGGCTGCCCCCACAAAGGCAAGGAAGCCCGTTGGCGGAATCGCGGAGGAGGACGGCTTCGCCTATTCCAAGGTTTGTCAGCTCTTCGGGGCCGGCAGTGTCCAAAATTGCTTGTTGGTCGCAAAGTGCTTATTGCAACCGTCTCTGACGCCCTGATCCAGTCATGCGGCCCTCGCTTCACGGGCAAGAAGCAATTGCCGGAGGCTGGTTGCTGCCGTAGAAGCACCGCCCTAACTGTACGTGAGGCCTGCGCTCCTTTTCGTAAAGCTGAGGTTAGGTGCTCCATGATCCGGCTAGGGACCCCGAGCTGTGCTCCCTTTCTTTGTAGCAACGCCTTGCCAATGTACAACGCACTGCCATTGAAGAGAGCGTAGACACAAGCCTCTTCCATTGCTCCGAGCCCTTCCACGCTATGCCGGAGGAAGAGAATAGCTTCAGATACAAACTCTTCTGTCAGCTCCTGCTGTTCCAATTCTCCGCACCCAAGGCTTTCCGCGATGTAGTCGGCAGCGGAGCAAACCCTGAATTGTCATGATGGATGCGAGAACCAAGGCCAGCGTCACGCTCTGCTTGTGCGTCCGCATGCTTTCTGGAAAAAGGGTGCTCAACAAACAAGCCTGCATGTGCCGAAAAAACCAAATCAAAGCCACAATGTCCTGTCTGCCCAAAAGGGCAGAACTAGCTGTCAGCCAAAAACTGTCCAGCAAATGTCTCGCATCTAAAGTCCCTGCTGGACCTCCTGCCTTCAGAAAAGGCCACATCAGCGCGAGGTGTTGGATTGTCTCAGTCTCGAAGCGCATGTCTGCCGCAAACTGCAGCACCAAGATGGAAAGTATTTACCAAACAATATGGAAACAGAAGGGGCCGTCATGGGGCCTGCGTTTTTGAAGTACAGTAAAATCATTAAAAAAACAGAAAAAACAGAAAAAAACACAAAAAACAACAAAACAAATCGTGGAAAACCGAAAAAAACAGACAAGCTCAGGTAAGTCACCTCCTTTTATTTCCCCCTCATGACTGTTGTTTGGGGCTTTCTTCGAGGAAACCCAAAAAACCAAAAAAACAAAAAAAAAACAAAAAACCAAAAAAACAAAAAAACCAATCTGGCAGACAAAAGCTCAGGCAAGCCACCTCCTGTCATTTCCCTCTCAGGATTGTTTTTTGGGTTTTTTTTGGGTTTCCCGGATTGTTTTCCTCTGTTGCACTTCTTGCTCCATGCTGCGTCTGGATCTGCATCTACTTTTCCCTCTTCTGGTAGCCTGCTCAAGTAAGTCTCAGCTCATTCCCTCTTCTTTCAAGTAGTCAGGCTCTCGAGGCGGAGGATATGACCGTGGACCATCTCAGGGAGGTGCTCGATGGCATGGTTTGCAGGAACTCCACCAGTCCTATTACCTTGCCAGAGCAACCGCCTGGCTCTTTCAACCCGGTCAACTTCCCCTGTGCGGACTTGCTCCACACAGACAACGCGAGCGTGCACCTCTTCGATGTCATCTTCAACTACCGCAAGGAGATTGACTTTACCGTGTTGGAGCGCGAGTACAAGCGAGCCATTGAAAATGAAGATCTGGACCTTATTTCTGCACCCTTCGGCTTGCAGAAGAAAGTGTCTTATACCATTTGGAAGCACTTCATCTTCCCCCAGAAATGCAAGGCCCCTCTCTTCATGAAGCTCGGCTTCGGAGTTGCCAAGCGCGCCATCTGGATGCAGGAGCCCAAGCTCGGCAGAAAGATCGTGCAGTACTGCATTGAGACCATGGGTGGTCGGCAGTTCAAGTGTGCGGAGCTGTCGAGCAACGCCATCGTGAAGTCCAAGACTGTTTCCTCATTCGAGGACAAGACAGATGAGGAAGTGGATGCGGGGTTCGATTTCATTTTGGCACATGGCCCCAGGAGCTCATCTGAAATGCAGCAGCTGCGATGGATGACAAAGGAGTTGCGCCGGAAAGCTTCTCCCATCCATGGATGGCCTCAGGCCTTGGTTGACCGCGCTCTTCGGAACTTGGCTTCGGATGGCGCTTTGGCCCGCAAGGAGTTCGCTTGACGACCAAGTATTACCATTCCTGGCTCTTGGAGATCATGGAGGAGATATGGGACTTCGATCTCTCAGCCTTCACCATGCTGGGGGAGGCGGGCGCGGGAAAGAGCCCGTTGGGTAGGAGCGTCCTGATGGCACAGGTGCGCCACAACAAGGCGCGCTTCAACTTGTCGGGTCAGCCTTGTATCCGCTCTACGCCGGAGATTGACTTTCTTCGTGGCGAACAGGGGTCCGTGCTCATGGGCGATTTCCTGGATGACACATCCTTGCACATGCTCCCGATGAAGTTGCTCAAGGCATTCCTGGATGTCGGGCTCTATGAGAGCATGTGTTGGGCTCGATGGGGTGCGACAAAATGGGTTCAAAACGAACCTCGTGCCGTCGCAGATAACACCTATGATGATGGTGTTTCCGAGGAGCCTGCGTATGCCAACACCGTCAGCTTCGAGACTTTCTTCAAGCTCATGCGCCCCAGCATTGTGGAAAGTGCCACTCTCGCCCACATGGATGCTGTCTTCAAGAGAACTTGCATCTTGCTGAATACGAAGACTCACGTCTACTACAGGAAGGCGGGCATCAACACCGAGGCAGTGCCGCGTGTGTGGGAGATCAAGGCGGAATATCTCACCGAGGAGGGCAAACGTCTATATGGTCTTCACAAGGGTGGAACCAAGGAGATCACAGATGACTTCGTCGAGGAGGTGAAGAAGGAGCAGCTGTGGGTGGAGGCGGTCATGCACAAGCGCTTCGCAGAGAGGAGTCGCAGCAAGGAGGATGAAGAGGAAGATGCCAAGCGCAATCGGATTCGGGAGCAAGTTTTCGGAGAGAGGCCAGCGGCGGCTCCTTCGGTGACTCAGCAAATGCAAGACAAGCAGAAGCGTGCCCTTGAGAAGTCTGCAGTGTCGGTCAAGAAGGAGAAGTTTGAGATGGAGCAGGAGGGGGTCTTCAAGAAAGCTAAGACATGGAGCTTGAATATGCAGTCTTCTGGCAGCGTGATCGACTTGGACTCTTCCCCGCAGAAAGTCGTGTCACCTTCACCTGTTGCCCCAGACCACGCTCAGCCAAAGGAAGCAACCAGAGCAGCAAGCTCCTTGTTGCGCAGCCAAGAATCCATAAAGAGATGGACCAAGCAGCTGAGGAGATGGATGAGGCCTGGCTTCATCCTGCTGGCTGCGGTGCTTCGAACGAGACCTACTCGGAGGTGTGCCTTTGCAATTCTCTTCGCAGCCTTGGGTGCCCCATTTCTTACGACAAGAATGGCCCGTTCACTGCAGCTGATGGATGTGAGATGTTGGCCCCCTTAGGTGCCCCTTTGAAGTTAGTGTCTACAAACAGCAAGCTGCAGCCAGGCAAGTTTATCGTGCTGGACACAACAAGAAGCCATTTCTTCGCTGTCATCAACGCGAACGGGAAGGTGCAGAAAGTCGACGATGGCATGCATGCGTACATCTCGGCGGATGTCTTTGCGGAGTTCATGAAGAGTCCGATTTTCCATGTTTTCAAGCTGACCTTCATGTGCGCTGGTGCCTCAAGCCTATGCCCTGCTTTTCATATTCCCGGTGGCGCGCTCTCCAAGCGTGTGTACAGCACACACATGAAGAGTTGCTCGTGTGGACACAAGGCTTTGTCCAAAGCTCATGACATCGAGACGGTCGTCTAATGAGTGGTCCATCTGATGCAATCGTCCGGACTATGCGCTGCGCAGCTTGGGGTTGCAGGAAGACCTACGGCCTCAATTTTGTCAATGTCGATGGATGCAAACTGAACACCGCCAACCCGCAGGACATTCAGAAGGTCTTGTTCGTGAACGTGAAGCGTGGCTTCAGCTTGGAGTACTTGCAGTACCACACCCAGCTTGAGTTCCGTGCATTTGTTTCATCCAGAGCCATCCAGGATGTGTACGAGAATGTCCACGGCACCGTGGATGATACGGACTTCACTCGCTTCCGGAAGGCTCACGCAGATGCAATTATGTACTGGGCGGCATTGCAGGAGTTGTCTTCCCTTGGCATCAACCAACCCATTGAGATCGGCAACGAACTCTCCGAGATCTCTTTGGCTGCGTATGACAAGCACCTGCACTCCAAAGTCTTCCCCCCTCGAAACAAAGCTTCTGTCACAGAGCTAGTTGGCGATGGACATGCCAAAGTCCATGTGAAGTGCTCTGAGGTTGCGCCGCACCAAGGCAAGCCCCGCAAGAATGGAAAGGGCAAGCCGTACGGGCACGGGTGGTTCATGATCGTCGACCCCAAGAACTTGCAAGTGCTTTCGGTTTCCTGCATGAGCAAGCCAGAGAACAACGAAGTTGTGAAGGACTCACTGTTGAAGATCTTGCCCATGTACAAGAAGGTTAACTGCTTCGTGCTGGATCGGAACTGCGCCTTCATGCCGCAAGCCCTGGAGGTGAAAGAATTCAAGCAGGTGAAGTATTGGACCATCGACTGCTTCCATGCCACTGGGCACAAGAAGACATGCAAGTGCAACCCTCTGCATGTGCCGCGGTTGGCCAAGCGGTTGAAGCACGTGAACACGTCTGCGGCAGAGCAAGTGTTCGCGTGGTTTCGGAACTACGCACGTGTGCTGAACGAATCCTCTCCTCTCCGGCACGCCTTCAAGGTGCTCTACTACTGCAAGATGCATAACCAAGCGATCCGCAACAAGAAGGCCACGTACATCAACCAGCACGGCCAGCAGAAGCGCAAGCGTGTGGCCAAGCCCTATCAGTGCTCCTCCGTCTACAAGAAACCGTCCGCCAAGTGAGAGCAGTTTTGATTCAGCCTAGGGCATCTTCAATCTCTTTCTGTCACTAATTAGGGTGACATAGCATTTGATTTGGCAACAGTCCAGCAAACAAGTCTACAAAAAAAAGCTGCCTTGCACAAAGACATGCCCGTGTGTTCTGGCTCCTTGGTCTAACAAAGAAAAACACAACATAAATACAAATCCTGTTTGCACCACTAAAGGCACTACACTGGAAAAACACAGGCCCCAAAAGGCACTACACTGGAAAAACACAGGCCCCATGGCGGCCCGCTCTCTATGGAAAAGGGGGAGGCAAGCCAGAGCAACTGCGTTGTCGTCAAAGGCCGTAAATGTCACTGACGCTTGGCGCCAGGTCAACCCGGACTCTCTGCCGCGCCAGGTCAACCCGAACACGAAACAACGTGTGCAGATGTCCACTGGAAAACGCACGGAAGGTTCGTAGAAGGGTGGCAGAAGGGCAGGTTTCATGAACAGCCGGGGCAGTGTATGGTTTCAAGCGCAGTTGAAAGCAGAAACACGAAAAGAGGTTGGGCTAGCGGAAAGGCAAGTGCCATGCATCCTGATTTCGGCGAGTTTCTGGTCCACGCTTTCCATGGGGTAAGTCTTGCAGACCTGAAGCCCCGGCGTGAGCAGTCAAGGCCCTCATCCAGACGGTCGTTGGGAAGGGGCGCAGAAGCTGAGCTGATTTGTGTGCAGATGAGAGGCGTGAGGGGCAGGTGAAACGAACAGTGCAGCTTCTGATCTTAGTTGCCCAAAGCCGACCTTTTGACCTTTTGGTTTCCCTTCTTGGTCCATGTCAAGGTTCCAAGAGGTTAATTTTCTGGTTGTTTCTGGATCCTGGCACTGAGCGGTTTGCGCAAAGGTGAGATTCATCTAAGGAGACGAGCTCATAGTGGCACCATGGCTCGCCAAGGCCTGCCTGCCAAGCTAGGCATCAAAGATGGTAGTAACAGCTACCATGTCACACTGCTACAGGTTCAACTCTGGAACTTGAAGCCTGGCTGACCTATAACTCCACGTTGACATGACGTCTCTCGTCTTATTCATTTTTTGCAAAATGGGGGTTCCTCTTTTTGTTGTCCCTTGAGTTTCCTTCATTTAAGGCGGACTCCCTAGGATCCCAAGACCTTCATATCAGCGCCTTGACCCTCCCGACTTCCCGCAGGCGCCTGCTACTCGCCCCGCGGAGCCGCCAGCTCCGTGAGCGACGTGGCCGGGCACTCGCTGAAGCCCGGGGAGCCGCTGACAGGCGTGAGCCAACCAAGTCTATTCGGGCTTGACCTTTTTTTTAGGGGGGGGCCCGCTTTTGGCTGCCTATTATTTTATGTTTTTGGCGGGGGAGCCCTCTTTTGGCAGTTGTTTTTGTTTGGGGAGCCCTCGGAGCCCTCTTTTGGCTGTCTATGGTTTGTTGTGTTTGTTTTTGTTTGGGCGAAGCCCTGTTTTGGCTGCCTATGGTTTGTTGCTTTTGTTCTTGCTTGGAGGGAGCCCTCTTTCGGCTGTCTATGCTTTGTTGTTTTTGCTTTTGGTTGGGGGAACCCTTTTTTGACAGTCGATGTTTTTTGTTGCTTTTGTTTAGGGGAACCCTCTTTTGGCTGTCTATGTTTTGTTGCTTTTGTTTTTGGTTTGGGGGAACCCTCTTTTGGCTGTCTATGTGTTGTTGATTTTGTTTGGGCGAACCCTCTTTTGGCTGTCTATGTGTTGTTTTAGTTGTTTTTCCACAAGTCTCAGCCCAGGGGGTGGTCCGGGGCGGCCCTGAAGTAAGGTTCCACGAGGGTTCCACCAGGGTTCCACCAGGTTCTGCGAGGGCTGCGGGGTGGTGCCGCATGCTGTTGGGGATATCACCTGAGCTTATTGTTGTTGTTTAGGGGAACCCTCTTTTGGCTGTCTATGTTTTGTTGTTGTTTTTTGTTTGCTCCTTTGGCTGTCTATGTGTTGTTGTTTGCGTTTTTGGTTGGGGACCCTTTGGTGGTCTATGTTTTGTTGTGTTTGCTAATTTCGGGGGAAACCCTCTTTTGGCTGTCTTTGTTTTGTTGCTTTTGTTTTTGTTTGGGGGGAACCACATTTTGGCTATCTATTTGTTGTTGTTTGCGTTTTTGGTTGGGGGAACCCTCTTTTTGTTAGCTATGGTTTATTATTATTGTTGTTTTGCTTTGGGGGGAAACCCCTTTTGGTTGTCTATGTTTTGGTTTTGTCGTTTTATTATTACTTTTAAAAAATGGGAGGGGGGAACCCTATTGTTGGTTGTATATGTTTTGTTGTTTTTTGTGCTTGTTGTGGTTAACACATGCGTTATGAATAACAACACATAGCCATGAACCTTTGGATTGCCAGTTTGATTGGTTAACAAACTGAACAGTTGAAGACGGACGTGCAACCGTGATAGCCTTCGAAACAATCGGCTCACCTGGATGATCTCCGAACTCGTTGGCCATTCTGGTGAAAAGGATCAAATCTTGCATTTTGTGATCCTTGATCCTGACCTTCTCGAGCCATGGACTTCGTTCAGCAGATCCGTCACGCCTTCCAGTTGCAGACCATGTCCGAGTTTGAGGCCGACTTCCTGTCCATCTGGACGGCAATCCAGCGTGCCAATGAACCCTTCTGCGGTCTTCGCTCAGCAAGACCAGGTCTGCACGCCCCTGAACCATTCCAGCTGTCGATGTCGACGTCCTGGCTGCAGACAGTATTGCGCCAGTTACCATCCGGAGTTTGTCGATGGGCGTCGGACGCCCCCGCGACAACATTTAGCTTCCGGAACTTTCGCGCCAAGCTTCAGGACCCGAACGCTCAGTGTGACCAGGGGGCCCTCGAGCGCTGCCACGTCCACGCCAACGCCTCCACCAGGGTGACCTTCTCGCCCGCGGGTCCTGTCGCCGTGCATCCGGGGCTGAACACTCCCGCAAACTTGTGGTCCACCAACATGGTAAGACGAGGCGACACATGTGGCGTGGTGTTCGGGTGGTGCCTGAAGGTTCTGCAGAATCGCGCCCTAGCCAGCCTCGGTACTGTCCGGGTGGTAGGGTTTGTCCTCATCCGGCATGACGAACGGCAGCTAGGCACCCGCCCATGCCAATTGCCAATGTGCATCGTGGACAACCTTGCTCCCTTTGACCTTTTGAGGCAACATGACCTGCCCGTGTCTCAGGAACACCGTAGGGCTGGGGGATGGATATGTATATATATATATATCTCTCTCTCTCGTCCGTTCATGAAGACTTGTCCCTTCCCAGAAGGTCGGCTCCAGGGGCACATAGCGAGACTTTGCCTTTGGCAATTGGTGCCGTGTGGTTGGCGGTGGCGCCGCTGGTTGACGTGTTTGTGGCTGGGTTCGAGTTGGTGCGCTATGTTCAATTTGCCCTTGCCCTTCCACTGTCAGCAGGAGGCCGCAACGAAGCACCAAGTTTCGTGCCACGCTTCGCACGCATGTCGGGCGCCGGGCATGTTCGGACGGGGGGGGGCCGGGCTGCTGCGTGTCTGGCGGGTTCTGGGGGGAGTGGTCGGCACTGTCCAAGGGCGGGGAACACCGACCTGCGGTTATCCTGCAACGACCCGCCCGGCACTCCCCTGGCCGGAGACGCAAGCGAAGTTGGTAAATAGCCCTATGTGGCGCAGTAGCGCCAGGGGAGCCCGAGACGCTTTTCCGGGTAGGAAGGCGAGAGAGCAGAGACAAGAAGGGGTGGCCAGCTCAACAGCTGGGCCGGTGTGTTTTTGCTAGCTTCTGCGGAGGCCCCTATTTTCCGCTTCTATATCCTGAGCGGCATCCTGAAGAGGAGTGGTTGGTGTCAGAGCGTGTGAATGGGATTCAGGCAAGTCAAGGGGCGCAAGTGCGCAGCGGAAGGGCTCAAGGAGGTGAAAGGAGTTGCTGTGTGGCCTTTGCTTCATTGCTCTAGGAGCTTCCGCGGACTCGCGGAGAATTGCTGAGTCGATCGCCAGAAGCTTTGGCTGCAAACACTTCCTCGTGAACAGTTGGTGGCTTGAAGTGTCAGCCAGGCTGCGCTCCCAACATTCGTATCTATGCTTGTTGCTGCCATCTTTTTGTTAAGCAATGCCAGATTCTGGTGGTTGGGCACAAGCTCCCCAGTTTGTACTTTGAACATGCGCTGCGCAAGACCCACGCGCAGCCAAGGCGGGCATGGCCAGAAGCCTGCAGCCCCTGCTGGACCGCGTGGCAGGGTCGGCGGGCTTTGTGGCAAACACCTGGCAGAGGTAAAAGGGCGCAGCTGAGGCTGAGCGACTCAACATGGATGTGACGTGTAGCTTGGTTTAAAGGGAGAGAGCCGCCATTTTGGGGGTCCCTATTTTGACATTGCCCAGCTAAAATCTGTGAGACCGATAGGATGATTCCTGTTGTGAGCGCAGAGCGGTGGAGACACCCTGATCCAACCGCCAACAGCCTCAAGCGAAAGGAGAGGTGTTAGGCACGCCCACCCGGCCATGGGGGAGGCAGGAAGTTCGGAGTAGGCGATGGGAAAAGGAGAAGTGGCCAGGTGACACTCACTGTGCAGACCTCCACTGGGGACGTGCTGTATGGACCGCAGGTAGTGCAAGGCCGAGTGACGCGAGGGCCACGCTTATGGCTTTTGGGGCGATTTCCGGCAGGCAGCGCCAAGGTCAAAGACCTTCTGGAGACCATTCGGCCTGCGCCGCCAGGATTGGTTGTTCATGCACCATGGGCTTCACAGCTTGCATATAGCGGAAGAGAGAGAGGAAGAGAGAGAGGGAGAGAGAGGAAGAGAGAGACAGAGAGAGAGTGAGTGAGTGAGTGAGTGAGTGAGGGAGGGAGGGAGGGAGAGACGCCGGGATGATGGGGAGCCCGCTTGCAGAACACAGCTGGTCCTTCTTCTACGGCTCTGTGAAGGCTAGGCTTGCCTAATTTTGCAGCGATTGTGGGCAGTGCTTTGTGAGGTGACGCCCGAGTCAGCACTCAGCGACTTCGGCGAGGCATCTCTAGCCTGCCCCTCAGCTCCTGCCCCTTCGGCTGTCGCGGTGCACCGGAAACATTCCAGGTACTCAACGCCTCTTACTCGACAGCGGCGGACAAACCGCCGCCAAAGGCTTCATGAGCAGATTGTTTAACCGGAGGCAGCACCGCAGTGCTTGCATTCGAATGTCATCGAAGGCCCCTTTGGCGGCACATAGGAGTGGTGTTTGAATTCGGCTCAGGGCCACATGTCGCGAGCCATGATGCCCAGGGCGGTCGAGCATAGACTTCATCCAAAGGAAGTGAATCGCATGATGAAGATGCAAAAAGCGTGTCCTTGCTTGGGTTGCGGAGCCCAGCTTGCAGGATGGCACATGCCAGACTGTTTGAGGCAGCCTTGATTTACACATGGAGTTCACACAAAGGTCCGTTTAGAAACTGGTCGTGGGCCCTCGGGTTCCAGGTTGGATGTTAGGGCACAGCGTCGCCAAGGTGGAGCCACCAGGCGTCGGGGACGCCATCCGGAAATGGCGCAAGCTGGACAGTTCGCAAGCCCAGTTGCGCAGGATCGTGACATGTCTCAGGTGGAACTTCTTGGAACTTCTTGGCAGTTAGCGGGGTAGTTATGAGTGTGTGTGTGTGTGTGTGCGTGTTCAGTTGTTTTCCTCGGCGCGCAAGGTTTCAACACCAAGGCGGTGCGTCAAGCAGCTTTAGCCATCTGACAGGCTTGCGTTTGGCACGTCCCAAGGTTGAAATGTTCAACTGCCTTGGAAAGGAACACGGATCATGTCTCCTACAATTGACAGCCATAAGTTTTGTGGGGACGCTCAGATCTGTGTTGATATGAGCAGTGCCTCAACTAAAAGAGGGTTGCCACCTTGACTAATTGGCGAACATTCCCATTTCGCACCGGTTCCTTGGTGAATTGTCCCGACAGGCCCTTAGGTTGGCAACTACGTGGGTGTGTGTTTGTGCGTTTGTGTGTGTGTGTGTGCAATTTGGTGTAAAATGCAAGTTTCAGGTTGGAGCAAAGAGCAAGCCACCATTTTGGGGCCCAAATCCCTAGTTTGACACATACCCATACATGTGTTTCCTTGCGCCGGTTTTTGTACCTGTAGGTCGCAGGCCGTTTTAACTATATTGTCCCGAGGCAACGGCACCAGCCTGTGGTGGCAGAGAGCCTTGGAAAATGGGGGGCCACGTTGTGTCAAGGTAGGGAGTTGGGGGTTGGGAAGGGGGACTGAAAATTGTGGCTTTGTTTTTGGCCACCTTTTAACACTGGTGAAGGGGTCGTAGCCTCAACAAACACAGACGGCACAGGCACAGACACACACATGCACAACTTGGCACCCCCGTTGTGTGGAACATGTCCCATGCCAAACTGGAGCATTGCAGCATGGAGTTGTCACACCGGTCATGTGTATGGGCCCTATCAGGAAAGCACCGAAATGGCATGAAAATGACACAAAGCACTCCAACAAAACACGCGATATTTCAGTGTTTCAAGTTGGACATGGCCCCTTCATTAAGCATCCGAAATACCTAGAGGCTCGTTTGCAACCAGTTGGAGGGTAGTACATTAAAAATCGATTTCCGTTTTATGCCATCTCCTTTCATAGTCTCAGGGGTTGCCATTCCAGAAAGCAAAAAGACAGCTACCCGGCAGCCGGACCCCCTGGCAAGATTGGCCCCCCCTCCTGAAATCCCTCTGATTAAACCTGACCCTCTCCAGCCCTGGAAAGATGAAAAGTGCAGTTTCCTTTTACTTTCCTATTGTCCTATTGGCCAGACAGGGTCCACAGGAATGGACTGGAGAGGATTGGCCAGGTCCAGGCATATCCGACGGGGCCAGGGAGACCCTCCAAAATCTGGTTCTCCAAAACCTTGTCGATCTTGAGGGGGGAGGGGGTTATTAATCATGTTCTCCCATTCGT
>CAUJNA010003661.1:1289403-1351903 GCA_963377175.1 Effrenium voratum | reverse complement strand
CCCATGGCTTCGTCAGGTACCACCACGTAGGAGCACGTCCCCCAATGCGAAGAAGATCAAGGAGGTGTCATTCGATCCGACACCGATGGACATCGACAGGTTGTCACCGACCATCATGAATCGCATGACTTGTCAGCATTTGCACCCGAGTGTGCTCAGGGTCGATG
The DNA here is from genome assembly GCA_963377175.1 of Effrenium voratum. Lineage (NCBI taxonomy): Eukaryota > Dinophyceae > Suessiales > Symbiodiniaceae > Effrenium > Effrenium voratum. The sequence goes on along the minus strand of CAUJNA010003661.1, from coordinate 1,351,736 downwards.
AGGCATCACCTGCATTTGCACATGCGCAAGCCGCTAAGATTGAATCGAAAAGTGATCTTGCGCCGAATCATATGCCAACCACCGAAGCTTTGTCTTGTGTAACTCAACCGCAACTTGGTGTAAGCCTCTCAGTGTGTGTTGAAGCCAAGCCTGAGCAGGGTAATCCACAGGATCTTCTCCTTCAACCTCTTGATGAACAGCAGGAAGATCATCCTCTGCCTGAGCTTGATGTTGAAGTGCCGGATGAAGATCCGAGACCGGTAAATCGCATTGCAGCCCGTGAAGAGAAGGAACTCTTCCAGCATCGCGTCCGTGGGCATGCTGACTTTGATCCCAGGTGTCAGCACTGCGCCACTGCACGGGGTATCACTCAGCACCGCCGTAGGAGCACCGATGGTTCCAACATTGAGGTCATGGTAGATTTCTGTTACCTTCATGTGCCAGGTGGAGGTACTCGAGAGATCCTCGTGTTGTATGAACGTGCATCAGGCCTTGTTGGTTTCATTGCCATGCAAGACAATCGTGAATCAGTGAAAGCCGAAGTGAAACGCTGGTTCGAACTTGCAGGACTATCAGGACCATCATCTGCCACTGTGATTGTTCGCACCGATGCCCAGCAATCACTGGCAGTCCTGATGAAATCCTCAGTGGCCTGTCAAGTGCAATCTGCCGCCCCACAGCATCATGAACTGGTTGGAGGAGCCGAGAGAAGTGTCCGTAACCTCAAGGAGCAACTAAGTACTTTGCGTAGTGACTTGCAAGCTCAAGGCTGGGACATTCGGTTCGATCCGCAAGTTCTTTGGTATGTGTGTCGATATGTGGCATTTGTTCTAAATTTCTACCGGTGTGTTCATGGGTCTGATAAGACACCTGTTGATATCATCGTAGGACAGAAACGCAAGCCACCAGCCATCAGCAGAAGTACCGGAATCCGTCGAAGCACCAGCAGGAACCAGGTTTGTCCCTGCTGCATTCCTCGGACCGCCTTTGTATTCTCGTGGCATCCTTGTGTGTGCTGTAGTTGGGCCCGTGCATGACACCCAAGCCAAGGTGTTCATGGCAAAATCTGTGAAAGTCTTGAATAAGATCACCTTTGATAGTCCTATGTGTAGTGACTACTTGGTAAAAGTTGCACAGATGCAGCCGCATCCACAACCGGCGCAGCATCCATCAATGCCACCAGATCCAGCCGATCCTCCGCCTGAGCCACCCAAGATTGGTAAAGGACCGCCAGCGGATTGGTTGCGTAGGCATGGCCGTACCGCAGGTTGTAATGGTTGTGCCAGGGATTACCTTGGAGGACGGCAGCATTCAGCTGCATGTCGTAAGAGGTATCAGGATTGGTATGATGCACAGCAAAGGCCAGCAGGTGTGCAACCCCAGGGTGGCATGCCTGACATCGCACAGCAAGCTGACAATGATCCTCGTTGCCACCCTTTGATTGGGGACATGCCTCCTGCGCCTGTCCGGAACCCAGTGCACCTATTGATCCATCAGGCCTCAAGCCCGTAAAACCAGATCAAGCATCATCACCAAAGGTGCGAATCAATGTGAAATCACCACCAAATCAGGTACAACTACAAGTTTTTTTTTCTCCTAGGAGTGGCCCTCATCGAGCAAGTTCCTGATGTTGACATGGAAGTTGCCGATGTGTCTGCATCATCCTCAGCACCACCGCAAGCACCGGGCCACCCGGCCGTGCCAGGTGGATCAGAAGATATGGACGTGTCTCGATTAACCCAAGCCTGGGAAGACATCAATCAGCCAAGGCCGGACACCACGATCAATAGTCTCTTGACTAGGTTCACAGAACCACCACCCGAAGGTGAAAGTGACAGACCTTTGATGCCTTTCTATATCCCAAAGGTTGGAGAGAAAATGGTTTGTAAACCGCATCAACTGTGTGGTCGCAAAGTGTTTCTGGTAGACCCCAACCTTGTGAAGTCCGAGGACAATTCAGAATCGCTCAACATTTCGGATGCAGTAAAAGCTCGTAAGATCGAAATGGATGCCATGAGCGAGGTCAGGTTCGGCGAAGTGATTGATCAACAGGCCGCACTGGCATACTGCCAGAAATACGGCAGAAAGCCCATCAGTACAAGATGGGTAGTGAACCCAAAGGTCATTGAAGGCAAGACCGATGTCCGTGCCCGCATGGTTGTGCAGCAAGTCAAATCAGGGCAGTCCAGTGCCTGGAACTTGGGGATCAGCTCGAGTACACCATCACTTGAAGCCGTGCGTGCCATCTTGACACAAGCACATCATCGCAAGCAGGTCATTCAGTTTCTCGACGTGTCAACTGCGTTTTTGCACTCTGACCTTCCAAAGGGGTATAAGGTCTGTATTAGACTGCCTCAGGATGTCAGCCTGGACGACAAAGGCGTCAAGCCTGCCTTCGCAGTGCTCACCAAAGCCGTTAACGGGTTAAGAATAGCCTCAAAGGCATGGCTCAATCTAGTTGACGGTGTGTGTGGAAGCCTCAGGCTCCACCAAAGTGCCACAGAGCCTTGCGTTTACAGTGGTTGGGTACAGGGTCACCAGATGACCGTTCTCATATATGTAGACGACATTGTAGTGGCTGCCAATTCCCAGCAGCACGCCGATCTCTTCAAGAATGCACTCCTGAAGAAGGTTCGTAAAGTGAAGGAAACCGGATTCCTCCCGGTTGGCTCTTATTCAGTAGCTACCTTCTTGGCCAGGACCATCGAGCGTGATGCAAGCGGAATTTACATTCGTGTGCCTCCCAGCTACCTGCAAGAGGAGCTGAAGGATTTGACCGCCTCCGCATATCCACCTGATCTCGTCAAGGAACTTGATGAACGGCCTAGTGAATTGGGCGGTCAGCCTGAATACTTGAATGAAAGTGCCGCAAGTCGCTATCGTGCCACCTTAGGTCGTGTAGCATGGTGGATCCAAACCCGACCAGACCTGGGTAGGTACGCATCAGTGTTAGCCCAAGGTCAAGCCAATCCAACGACAAAATTTGAAAAAGGGCTGGTGAAATTCCTGAAGTTCATCAAATCTCAGATCCACTTTTATCAAAAGTTTCCAGCCGAAAATTTGAAAATCCCCAATGATGTAAAGTCAGAACTGGTCACGTATTGTGATAGTTCATGGGGATCCAGCAACGCCGAAATGCGGAAGTCTTGTGCTGGATATGTAATAGTGTGGAAAAATTGCTCACTTAAGCTCGTATCCCGACTTCAGACAAGTGTTGCGCTGTCAAGTTGTGAAAGTGAGACCATAGGACTCCTGTACGCATCGCAGGAAACGCTTGGGATCCGCCACTTGGTCACGTTCTTGGACTCATGTGGAGAGATAAACTCCTCCCGTGGATCGCTTGAAATCTCAGGAGTAGAAAACGACCAAGGAGCCATCGCTACTATCTTAACAGATAGCTCAAGCGCCCGAGCTCTGACCCACGGGTCGGTAACCAGACGGACAAGACATTTGTCCATTGCTGTGGCATATTTGCAAAATGCGGTGCAGTGTGGCTTGTTGGTTCTTTACTGGATTGGTACCAGCTTCATGAATGCCGATATCCTCACCAAATGCCTTTCAAAGGACAACTTGCGAACAATGCAAGATCGCCTCGGGTTCATCGAGATGAAGCCGCCTGAGATCTGGCAGTTTGCAAGCAAGACCAGACCGAAGCAGTTGCTAAAAATGTTCAACTTTGACAACTTGAACGCCCGATCCATAGAGATCCTCAAGGTCCTGAGTCCAGGAGACTTGGTGATTTATGACATTTGTTCAGAAGCTGGTTTTGGCCTCGCACCACTCTACGGCCAATCCTTCTCGAAAAACAAAATGTACGTCTTGCAGATCACCAAAGACGATGATCTTGAGCGCTGTGCAGATCGGTTGGTCACATGGACCAAGCAGCTGAAATTCCGTGGAGTGTGGGTGTGGTCACACTTCTCCCCACCATGTACAGGTGGATCGCCGATGCAGTATCTGCAGCAGAGCAACCTCGATGCTAGGTTGAGGAAGTATCACCTTGAATTTGCACGACTCTTGAAGCACGGAAAACGTGTGTTGCAGCATGCCGACATCCGAACGTTCGAACTCTCCCGACATTGCAACTATTGGCGTGAGCCTGATGTGCAAGCCATGATTAGCAATTGTGAGTTGTCTTCTTGTGGCATGTTTGATCGTTGTGCGTATGTGAATTCACCGTTGCATTCCACCAACCGGCACACATTTCGAATCCAAGCCAACATTCCGTTCTCTGGTAAACGACGTTGCCGTTGTGAGAATCATCTTCCACTTGATTACCAGAGGTTGAGGGAATATGGGCTGTACCCCAAAGGACTTGTAAGTGAGTTCAAAGGGCACGTAGTCGCTTGGATAGATAGTTGGTGACTCTTGATGTGTGCATGCCGCCGTAGTGATTGTGGTTTTTGAGGTACAGCAGCAGTAAGCGCTTACCTGAAAGAAACCTTTCAATAAATTCAAAGTAGATAGACTTGGAAAGGACGGAAAGCAAAATTCAATCACTTGACAGAAACTGCAAATTAGATAAACTTGATGTATGCAATGTCAAATTGACATAAAGAAGCATAGGCTCATCCGCATCACGTGCCCGCCATGGACCGAAGCAATTCGTGGGATCTTGTGGATGAGGAGGCATCAGCCTCGAGTGTGGTAGCTCCTGCAGCAAGTGCAGGACCAGTGCCTGCACCTCCGATAGGAAGGATTGAGGGTGATCACATCATTCTCAATGAGGATCAGGTGTTCCAACCACCGTTGCCTCCGCCGGTTTACGTGGCGGTGCCCGTGTTTGTCACACCAATGCCGAAGAGTGCTGCATCAGTACGCTATCGAGTGCCGCCTCCGAACATTCGCGGACGTGCAAATAGTGATGCATCATCTGTGTATAGAGTGCGGCATAAGGCACCTCCGGCAAGCACCAAAACCAGTGCTTCAGCATCTACGCGTGAGTCAGTGAGTGGTGATGCCAGCAATCCTGCATTTGGGGCATCAGGACCAAATCCGGTTGGCAACAGGGTCGTGGGCAATAGCCAGGTGCTTGCGTTTCTCAGCCCGGAGGTTGAGGTTTTCCATCACGCCGATTGCCCACTGCTGCCCAATCGACCGAACTTCAGGGTCTACCAGGCCTCGAAGTGCTGGTCCATGGAACATCTTGATCAAGATCAGGTTCGTCGCGTGTGGAGGAACAGAGGACAGGAAGTGTCACGGGTGTACCACCCCATAGGATGTGGCTGTAGCACGAAGCCCTTCCTGCGCCAGCAGTTGCGCCCGTGTCAGCAATGCATTCACCTCTGGGGTAGATAAAACAAAAAAACGAATATGGCTAGCTCCTGCCTGAAGCTGGACAAGATCCAGACAAGAGAGCAGATGACTTATGTCATCAAATCCGCAGCCGTTTTCACACCGTAGCCCTAAGGGCTCCCTAAGTGTCGATTAAATAGGATCGCCATGACACTTGCGCATGCCAAGGTGCACATAATTGAATTGGAAACCAGTGAATCTTGGAACTTCAAATTGGCATCACAAGCATCATGCACTGTTGAGTGCATCAATCTTTGCATGCATGGCTGAAGCAGCCAGGGAAACCAATGCAGGCTGTCTCAGCCACTCAGGATTTCCACGTTTGTGAGTGCCGCCGCAAATTTACAAAATATGTAAATAAGAAATGCAGATTGTGGATGACATGCATCCACTCTTGTGGAGATTGAGCATCAGCTCAACTTGATATGCGTCCACTCTTGTGGAGATTGGGCATCCGGCCCAACACGTGCAACGGTCAGTGCACAACCCTCACACCGCAGGGGGGTAAGGAAATCCGTTGTATCAGTTGTGCATTATGTAACATAAGAGCAGACGTTGTTTGCACCCATGCCATCTCCGATGGCTCAAGACGCATCTCGCCTACTGAAAAATGGGCGTGACCTCTTTCTTGGTTTTTGGTCTCCCCTTTGTCTTTTCGTGGTGCGTTTCTGGAAACCCTTGGGTCCCAAACTAGGTTGTGGCCCTTAGTGGGTTTCTTCACACACACACACACGCACACACACGCACACACACGCACACACACGCACACACACACGCACACGCACACACACACGCACACACACGCACACACACGCACACACACGCACACACACGCACACACACGCACACACACGCACACACACGCACACACACGCACACACACGCACACACACGCGCACACACACACACACGCACACACACGCACACACACGCACACACACGCACACACACGCACACACACACACACGCACACACACGCACACACACGCACACACACACACACACACGCACACACACACACACACACAACACACACACACACACACACACGCACGCCACACGCACACACCCACACGCACCACACGCACGCACACACGCACCACCAGACACGCACACGCACGCACGCACACGCACGCACACGCACGCACACGCACGCACACGCACGCACACGCACGCACACACACACGCACACACACGCACACACACGCGCGCACACGCGCACACGCGCACACGCGCACACGCGCACACGCGCACACGCGCACACGCGCACACACGCACACACGCACACCACACCCACACACACACACCACACCCACACCCACACACACACACACCCACACCCACACCCACACCCACACCCACACCCACACCCACACCCACACCCACACCCACACCCACACCCACACCCACACCCACACACGCGCCCACGCCCACACACACACACACGCGCATGCACCCACACACTCTCACACCCACACCCTTGCCACGGTAAAACCACCGACCCCAAACAGGTGAACAAAATCACCCAATTCTGCCCTGAGGTTCAAAGCACGTGTGAAGGTAATCCTGTTCCCCTGATATTAAAACGGTCCCCCCCTCAGAATAAGCTGGTCTCCCGGCAACAATATTTGTTTTAGGGGGTCCCCTTTTCGTTTCCGGAAAACCCTGGGAGACAAATAACGAAGTCTCATACTCTTTCAGACAATGTGTTTCTTTGCGTAGTAGCCTATTCTAAAAGTAGTATTCCCGCATTGGAGATTCTCAAATCAAACATTCTCAGGGGGACCTCAAATATGAGGAAGGGATGACTGTTGTCCGTGCTTCATATATGCAACAGTGTGACAGGTGTTTTTCCATGTTGTTTCTGCACCAGATCCGTGACATCCGGGAAAACATCCGTCGCCCTTTCCCAGAGCACGTCCTCCGAGGACGTGCTGGTTGAAAACTTCAAGCCCGGCACCTTGGAGCGCTGGGGCATGGCTCCAGCTGTGCTGCGGGAGGCCAACCCAAAGCTCATCGTGGCACGGGTGCCGGGACGCCCGGGAGGGCCGGGAGGGCGGTGCTATGCTCAAGCGACGCTTGTCGTGGCAAGTGGGACAGGGCTTGGTTGACTTGGCATGGGTATAATGGTATAACCTACTTTCTGAGGAGATGGACTATCCGAGTGGGGGAGGGTCGGAGCCGGGATGGCAGAACAGACGCAACCAAACCAAAGTGGAAGAGGTGTCATTTTGCAAGGCTTGGTCATCCATGTTTGGGTGGGGTTCAATTGAAGAGGATGGCTTGGCGGGTTTGGGGCCGGGACTTTACTTTCTTCAACTTCCAGTGGCCTGATTGCCACCTCTTCAATGACGAGCTCAATTTGAGCAAGCGTGCCAGGACAGCACTCAAAATATTTTATGAATTCGACAATTCAACGCAAGTGGACCGGCTTTAGCACAATGCTTAGCTCGGGCACAAGACGAATGGCCAGCCGCCGTTCTGTCGGCAGCGACAGCACGTCAGGTCCGGCTACGGACAAAGTGGCCCAAAGCTGCTGGGCTGCAGTTGCCTGGCTAGGCCCAGCATTGCAAACAGCAGAGCACAGGAAGAGCGCAGTGAGTTACCGAACCAAACCATTATGCATAGCAGGACAGGAAACGTGTTTCTGCCTTCCCGCTGGAGTCGGCAAATGCAATTTGAGGTCAGGGAGCATGGATGAAAGCTCTTTTCTCCATTTCAAAATGAGTTCTTTTGGGAGGACACCCAGAATGAGGTTGTTAGGGGACACACTGTGGATGGACAGAATCCTGCACAAGTTGGCAGAGATAAAGCCGTCTGAACACTAGGTTTTATCCCGCCTACCATCTCCATGTAGGCAGGCTTATATGAACCCCGTTGTCAAGTAAGGACCAGCAAGTCATGACCTTCCCATTCGCCCAGCATTGGAATGAAGGTCCTCTAGCCTAACTGAAGCTGCCGGGCTCCTTTAGGCCTGTAGGTCCATGATGTCCATGGGAAGGGCCTCGAACACGAGGTCTCAAGAGCCGGGCTTCGCCTCAGTGTGCGAGGGTGTGGGCGGCTTCCGCTTCGTGAATGGCGCCTGGGCGGAAAACAGAGACGCGGTGTGGCGACCGATCAAGAGGATAAACTTCGCCCAGACTGGGATGGTGGGCTTATAACTTATAGCCCATTCGCCAACACTGATGCCAAGTGCCCAGTTGAGGGCAAGGCACGGTGAGAGGGGGTGATGGCAGATGTTTGACATTATTTTGCCATGCTGGTGACGGCGGATGCACAAAGCTGACCGCTTCCGCGCGAGGAGTTCCTGGGCAGCCACCTGTGCGTCCGAACCTATCCATGGGTGACACCTTGGCGGGTATGAACGCCGTGCTGCCAGGATGCAACAAGAAAAATCGCCGCCTGTGATACCTCGGTCTGGGACCATGGGTGGCTCTACAGAACTTGCCTGCCAGAAAGGCGCTCGCTAGATGCCCAGAACTCCTCAATGTTGCAAGTGAACCAACCACCCTCAACCACTATTCTGGCAAGATTCCAGAGCTCAGAAGGATTCCAAAAGGAGCTTCGATGCATGTTTCCATTTGACTTAGTGTTGCTTCCGGAAAGCATCGGAACGCACATCTCCTTGGAATTCAAACAAATGAGAAAGAAGCAGGGTGCGGCAGTGTAAGCATGGAAGAGGCAGCAGCTGCATCACCAGCGGGGAGTTGATTCTTTTTGCGTGGGGTGTCCGTTGTTTTGTTGTTTTCCCCAGATAGCTGCAATCTATAGGGTTTCTAACTAATAAAGAGCTGAACGTGATTTGCGAGATTGCCGGCTGGGTGCCAGGGGGCATGCAATTTGGGATTGTGCTGCTTTGGGGTGCTGGCGACGGCGACGCAGCATTTTTGCGAGATGGACGGCCGGGTAGGGGGCATGCAGCTTGGAGGAGCTGCTCTAGGTGGTGCTGGTTGCCGGGTGCTTGGGGGGTGCTTTTGGGGGTGCTGCTTCCGGGTGCTGTTGGAGGTGCTGGTGGTGGTGCTGGCGTTTTCGCGAGATTGGCCGTGGGGTGCTGGTGCAGGTGCAGTTTTCCGCTATTTGGGGTCTATGCTTGTGTATTTTTTGGTGGGGCGCCGTCAAAGAATATGTTGTGGTCGTGGAAAACACTTATGTTCATGAATTTCAGCCTTGTAATTGGTATTGGGGGGGAGGGGGGGGGGGGTCGTGTGGGCCCAGACCAATCCCATCACTAAATCAATCCTAAGTGGAAATGACTTACCTATTTTGTCCGGTGCAAGTGCCGGCCACATGCTTATATTATCCTCTCGCAGGCTTGGCATCTTGCTGGCGCTGGTGAAGGAGAGCAGGGCGCTCAGCTACGTTACACGGACTGGTTTCATTTGGGCATGCGTCAAAAGATGGATTTTGAGCCCCAAAACGGCGGCGTTCTCGTTTGGTGTCCAGTCAAACCAACCCAGGAAGGGTACTCTCAAAACAGACAAGCCCATTTTGTATTGTGGGCACGTTTCTGAGGGCTCCCTATTTTGAGAAGCACGTGTCTTCTTTTGCTGTATGTCTAAAGTCTGGTTTCTTTGATCCATCAATCTGAAAGAGATAGTTTGCCGCGTGTGGTCGCCCTGTGCACATACGCCCTCATTGTGGCTCACAGGTTCAGGCGACAACCGATGGCGCAGCTTGATTTCCCCAGCCAACCGCACGCAACGTAAGCCTGCAGAAGGGGACACGGATCAGCTAGGAGTGGACGCTTGCGTCGCGAAGCCAGCCGGTGTGAAGCCAACAGCGACGGAGAGGGCCAGCAAGGCAGGCAAGCAGCAAAAGAGAAGCACCAGGCAAGACGGACACGGGTTGACCTTTGATCCTTGAATCAAAAGCCTCGACCCCCACGAGCAAGCTGATGGCACGGGCCCCAGCTCCAGGAAGGTATCTGTGAAACTTTGGGGCCCTTTGGGGGGTTTTTGCCTCACTTTCGGGGAAGCTACATGAACACATGCCGAAATGTTGGGTCCCAAAAAAGTGAACAAAAATTGTGTATGTAATGAAAATCAAGGAGGAGTTCATTGCATTCGGCTTGTTCGATTTTGGTACCTTGCACATAGCGGATGACAGCAGGTGACTGCTAGCCCTGCTGGCCCATGAGGCTCGAATTTCATCTGATCCCACAAGGTAAGCTCTTCCGAACCTAGCAATCGCCAAACAAAGGGTAGGACCTACAAAGAGGGCTCACCAATGTCCAAGCAACTGTTTGCTTGAGTTGAATGGGAGCAATCCCGTCTGGCGGCAGAGGCCGAACGAGTCCTTCTGCGCAGCATTCTACAGGCCAGGACCCTGGTTGATGCTTGGGATTCAAGGGCCAATAACCAATTACTCCCCCCGAGTACCAAATGCCTGTCGCTTTTTTCAAGGTACCTTTTTGTTGGGTTGCTTGAAAGCGAAGCCACACGGAAAACCACAATTTCGAGGGTCTGTTTGAGACGAGCCCATTTCTTGTCAGCCTCATCTTGCAGTGATCTCACTGCAGCCAAGCAATCAGTCATTCGTGATCCTTCCTTATGCAAGCTGGATTGCGTGGTTTCCCTTGATAGTGTCACTATATTCTCAGGGGTCGAATTCGTATTGTTTGGTCCATTGGTTGAGAGCCGAAGGGGAGGGGCGCCTTAGCCCTGAATAGTTTCTTGTCACTAGGTTGCAATGGCCTATGGCCGTCACTCGTGCCACGGGCTATGAGTATCGGGACCGGACCATGGCCGGGCCCAGCCTCTCCAAGGCGCCGAGCTGCGGCTGCCTGCCGGCGCTGAATGCCTGCTGGCTCTAGTTGTGTTCGTTTTTGGGGGGCGGGACGCTGTGAGCGCGTGCATTTGTTTCTTCTTTGTTTTCCCCATATAAATGTTTGAGTGGAAATTCGAGTTGGACTATGTGCGAGTAATGTGTGCTTACATGTTGGCTGGTTTGTAAAGACTTTCGATTGGAAGGCAATCCTGTGCAAATTCTACTTTACAATGGAATCATGTTTAATCTAAATTCGAATATAACATAGAAATTGTAAATTGAATTGTAAAGGTCTATTTGGAAATAATTATATCCGAATTCCAAATGTAAGATTAGTGTCCAGTAGGATTATGATCAAGTATTTCCGTATTGAGCCCCATTCAAGTCATTCAAATTCAAGTCTTATTCAAATGTCATTTCATTAGGGAACTATCCAATCAGCATTTTTATTTGACTTAGTGTTTAGAAAATGATGGTGTTATTTCAGAAAAAAAAAAAAAACATGTTACACTAGATGTCCTTTCAATTGTCTTCACAAACCAGTAACCACTCAAACACATTTTTAGACAAGGTTGGGACCTTTGAAGTATGTCCTTATTTATTCTACATAATATATTGTTTTCAAAGTAAATGAGAGTCGTCCAAAAGGTCCTTGTATTGAGCTATGAAGGGGAAGACCTTTTGGTCTTAGCGTTGACCTTCGCGAAAGTTCCGCGAAGGGGGTCGCGAAAGTCTTTTTTCCCTCGAAAGTTTTGTGTGGCTTGCTAACAGGGAGCTGGAGTGATGAACCATGTGTATTTACCGGCAGTGCGTGCAGAATGCTCGCAGACTAAAGTTGGTCGGAGAATGCGCAGCCTGAGGGTCGCCGCAAGAATACGCCGCTGCAAAAGCAACCCCCAGCCAGCAGAAACCAGCTTCTGGGAGTTTTGAAGCTGTTGGGGCAAGTTGAGCGCAACTTCCAGCCGGATTTTCGCGAATGTTTGGCGTAAGATCTGCGAAAGTTTCGCGAAAGTCGACGGAACTCCCCGCCAGTTTCCGGACATGAGGCCAACGGGTCCTCTCGCGCGTAGCTCACGGCTTGTGAGCTGGAGCTGCGGGAGCGCGTTTCGCGTGCTACTTTGGAACTGAAAGGTTGCGACTTTCGAGCTGGGCTGCGGAAGTTCACTTTGTGTACACTTTCGTATTGAAAAGTTTTGACTTTCGAGGCTGAGGAAGTTGAGTTCGTGTACTACTTTCGTATTCAAGCCGGGCTGCGGAAGTTTAGTTTTAGTGCTACTTTCGCACTCAAGAGCTGCGACTTTCGCGCTGGGGCTGCGAAAGTGTACTTCGTGTACTACTTTTGTGATGAATGTTCCGAAAACAGCCCCGCGAAAGTTCCGCGATGGGGTCCGCGAAAGTTTTTTTCTCGCGAAGATGGCAGTTTCCGGAACAAGGAATTTCAGACAACCGCCAAACGTAAATCAGGAAAGAGTCCAACCAACACGTTAAATCAAGAGTTACATAATGATCATTCTATATAAAGTAGAAGTTGCACAGGTGGTTCTTTCCAATAGATGTGTCTTTGCAAACCAGTAAACATTTGAACAACATTTGTTCAACAAGTTTGGGACCTCTACATTGTTTCTTCTGAATATGTTTTTTGCGTTAATTTATCAAGTTCTACTTAATTTCTAACTTAAATGCAGAACACTTTAATTAAGAAAGAATCTAGGGCTTGGATGTGAACGACACAAGCGCACTGGAACACAGAAGCTCTTGCAACCAGGCTGGAACGAACACGCAAACACTGCAGGGGAAAAAACTGATTATGCCCCCCCCCCCCCCAAGTCAGGACAGCTGACATAGTCTGCTTTTAGAATGTTTTTTTTGTCTCTTGGTTTTCTTGAGGGTTTTCGGACTTATCCAAACAATCCGAAACGACTCGAAATCCAAAGCACAACAAAGAAGACGTTGCCCCCGCAAGTCGTGACAGCTGACGTGGTCTTGTTTTTTTTTTTTTAATTATTTTTTTTTTTTGTGTTTTCTTGTGTGTGTTGTTCTTCTTTTTTTCCGTTTTTGTTTGTTTGTTTCTGCATGGTTTCCTCGAGTTTGTCTTCTGTTTTCAGCACCGTCGCGCAACATGTGCAAACAGGCCCAGGCCGTCCTGTTTTGCCTTGCTTAGTTTTTTTGGTTGTTTGTTTTAGTTGTTTAGCTTATGTTTGTTTTATGCATGCTTTCCCTGAGCACAGAATATATATATATAAATGTGCACGCCGACCTGTTCTGTTTTTTTTGTTTGTTTTTTCTCGGGGTCAGGTTTGGTGGGGGAGTTCGAGTTGGAGTTGGAGTTGGCTGGATGCCTCGTTAGCAGCTGCATGCTAATGCCAATGGACATCCTTGCCAATCAGAGGATGGTGCAGGGGAAGATGACGTTTCCTGACGTTACCCTACGAAACTTGCGGCAACGGTGGCTGGCGAGGAAGGTCTTAGGAGAGCAGCTTGCGTTGCTTGTCGACATTGCTTGCCGCTTCCAGGCGCTGCGCCGACCGTCCTTGCCGTCGGTGAGCGAAACCACACTTCACACAAGCCTGGCAAAGCTGGGATACGATGAGGAGGACCATGCGAATAGCATCAGCCTGCGTCAGATAGTGTTGCCGTGGCTTTTTGCGGCACGCGTGCTGCATGCAAAAATGATGAGAATCCTGCCTGGCAGCGCTAAGAGGAGCAGCATAAGTTGACAAAACGGTAGTAGGAAGTAAGAATAAGGGTGCGAGTGAGTAGGGACCTGCGGGAGCACTAGTGAGAGAGACAGCGAGAGAGAGAGAGAGAGAGCGTGTGAGTTGGTAAAGGGCTAGTAGTGGTGGTGATGCAACAGCAGAAAGTAGCAAGTAGTAAGTAGTCACAAATGGCCGTGGCTGTGCCCAAAGCTTCGTTGACGGCAGACTGTGATGGCCGTTGTTTTCCAGGATGCCCTCGAGGTGCTGTGCAGCCCTTTGATCAAGACAGCCTGCGGCTCAGCCTGCGGCTCCCGAATTCGGAAGCCTTCCAGATCTAGCAAGGGCGAGTATTCGTTTTGAAGGCATGGGGGTTATGTACCAATGCCAGCCTCCAGCTTGAAAGACAATGTGTACCCCTGAAGTGGTGTATGACCTACATGCCTCCACAATCCATACCTGAACCCCCCTTGAAACTCCATTTCGAGCATGCTCGACAAGCTCTTATCAAGTTAAACCCGAGAACCTGATTTCGAGCTGACTGTATTTGCCCTTTGGGTTTGTTTAAGCGTCAATATGCGGGCCAGAAATAGAATGACCCATGAGTTTCCTTGTGTCTTTGTCTCAAAATAGGCTTTGCCTAAGAAATGCAAGTTTTGTCAATTTTGGCCTCAAAATAGGACTTATACTTATACCCCCCAAAATAGTGGTTTCTTTTTGTTCCCCCTTTGAACGAACCGCGAAACGTCTACCTTCAAAAAAGGGAAAACACATTTAGAGCGCTTCCCAGATCCGCCCTCCAAGGAGCACCTCAAGTTGCGCCTGGACGAGCTCCCTGCAGCGCTGAAGGAGGTCTCTTGGGCGCCAGTTTTCCCAAAAATGCCGCATCGCATGCGTCGAAACGGGGAAGTAGACCAAGAAAAGTTGGTTCCTTGAAACAGGAGATGCCACAAATCAAACAAAAGAGGAAAGGCAGTTTGAGGTCATTGTCCCTTTTAAAGTTTTTTTTTTGAAGGCAACCTGAAAAGTAGTACTGCGCCTCAAGACGAGAACAAAAAAGAAAAAGACAAACACGCAAAAGTGGGCGTGATGGAGTGCGATGGGAAACTGGGGATGGCACTGTGGGGATTTCACAGATGCATTGGCCGGCGCAGGCCCTTCCCGGACTGGTTTGCAGTGCCAGAGTTGGTGTCACTGTGCTTGTCACATGCTGTTCTGCACTGTTTGGCAGGTGTCTGTGAGTCAAAACCAATGGTACCATTTTGGGGTAGGTGCATTTTAGTCCATTTTAGTGGGGGTAGGGATGTTCACTGGGGGTACGGGATTTTTACCCATGGCCAGGTTTGAGTTTCGAGCCCTTGATTTGATGATTTGTTTTCACATGGCAGGACCTGGTGAATAGGCTGGTGGCCTTTGATGAGGAGCCGGAGGTTGAGGCAGCACCAGAGGCGTGGACCTGTGCGCCGTTTTGATGTTTGCTCACGAGTCCTGCGCTGCCTACGCCCGAAGCTTTAGCCGAAACATGCGCAAGTGCTGCGCATTCGAGCGAGCATGCGCGGTGCCAGCACGATAATGGACATGCTACACAAGCGTTTTAGGGCATTGCACGTGCACGCGCTGAATCGCCGGTGATGGCCCCCAAGCTGGCAGTTTCCAGCAATGGAAACGCCAGGCAACATGCAGCCGCTATGCCTAAAGGATTTCGGAAACGCAACGCGTGGAGCAAAAAAAACGCTGCGTCGCATCAGCGTGAGGCCCTGAAGGTCTTCGCCTACGGAACTTTGCGTGGCATCTTGGCAAAGCTGGGCGCTGGCCTTCCCGCGCATGTGCTCGGCTTTCCCTGGAGTCATGTGTTCATGTCGGTTTATGTAAGCGGTTCTCGTAAGATGCTGCAGCTTGCTGAATAAAAGGTGTTCATCGTGTGGCTGTTGGCACCTGCCTTTGTGGACTGCATGAACATTGCGGGCTGCGATGCTCGGGAAGCAGGCAAAGCTGAAAGTTGAAAGCACGCAGAAAGCCAACCATTGTTTGGGCGCTGTTTGTGCTTCAGCCCGAAGTGCGCATGGGTATTGACCAGGGGTATTCCCTTGCCACTTGCTTTTGAGATCCTTGGCCGGGAAGATGAGGGGTTCTCAACAGGAGATTCCCTGAAATTTGGCGGCAGTTTTGCAACAGCGAACGACGTGAGGCGACTTTAGCCTGCAGGGCGATAAGTGGGGCATCCTGGCGCTGAGCGGCGCCTCGTGGGAGCCGGCCTTCGTACAGGGCTACCGCTTGCGTCAGGACCGGTGGGGTAGGTTTCGGCCGCGGGGCGCAAATTGCAAGGCAAGGGGCATTGAGGTGCAGGAACATTTGAAATGGATAAACCACCACTCACACGCCCTTCCAAATTCTGGTGGCTTCAATATTCAAGTACACACCAAGTTGTATATGAGACTGTATCGTTTGGAGCCTTCAACTGATATTACATGGCAAATGGCGTTGGTCCATCAACCTATGAATGCCCTCGAAAAGGAAGCTACAATTTCAGAAGGAATAGTCCGCGAGGGGTGATCTGCACTGCTCGGCAGTACTTCAGCATGCAGAAACAACTCTGACAGCATGGCACTGGGCGTACAGCTGTCTCAGCGTGTTGATTTCCTGCGCCAGGATCCCCGCCTCACATACCCATTCGCCGTGCACACGGGTGTGGCGCCTTGGCAATCCGAACGCAAAAGTCGGGCTCCCTCGCCTCAGCCTGGCTTGAGGCATGTTCGGAAGCAGACATGCTCATTGGGCTGGCCACTTGGGTTCGTTCAGGCCGCCGACATCATCGTGGGAACCGCCTCGAAGCTGCAACAAGTTTGAGCTGTGTCAAAGTCCCCGGTGGTTTTGAAGCCCAAACTGCAAACAACAACAAGAGAAGGTTTCCCTCGACTTCTCCCGATCTTGTTTGTTGTTGACCTACATTTTGCATTGCTTACGGATGGTTTTGCAAGCAGCAAACTTGAGCCATGCCGATGTCTGCCAATGTCCATTTTCAAGAATGGCTCGGCACTTCCCGACTCCATGGCAATCATAGCGACTCACTATGTTTTCGACCGCATGGACAGGGGATATATTGCTTCGGGGCATGTATGGCGGCTGGCTTGCCATCCCTTGCCGTTCCTGGCCGTTTCTGCTCAGCCCTTGCCCTGAGGTCATCTCTTGGCCTTCCGAGCAGGTGGCCCGCAAAGATATTGCAAATTGCCGCCCGCCTGCAGAAGAGCCAACGCCAATGGGAACCCTTGGGGTGAGCCCGTGGATTTTGGATCAACGGAACCGTTTTAGTATGAGCTGCACCCCATGCATTGAAACATATCTGCCGACCTTTCTTGCTGCAATGCTTTGTTTGGTGAGGCGGCTCCTTTAAATGCGACTGTATCATTTGGAAGGCTGGCTCCTTGCGAAAGGCTCCTTGCGGCTACTTCAACTTGATTCATCCCTACAGCCGAGGTAATCAGGTGGAGGGATACCGGCCCAGCCAACCTCAGGCCAAGTGAGAGGAGTACTGAGCTTTGCAAATGGGTAAACCAACCTGGACTACCCTATCATTCTTTTCACATGGAACCCGACGTGGGTCCCTTGAATCTTCCAGGACCCCGTCAGGTTCCATGTGAATTGGTGAGAGGGTAAGTGACAAGTTTCTCAAGCGACGGAACCAGGGGATTCGAGGAAAAACCGGTACCGGGTATCGAGCCTCATGCGCAGCCTTCGAACTTCGCTTGCAGGCTGGTTTGTATCGCCGGTCTCTAGTGGAAGCCATGCCGATAAAGCCTGGCCCGGTGATGAAGGCCTTGATCTACCATCAGACGCTTGGCGCCGATTAATCTGACCCGTTTCTTCAGGAGGTTCAATGGGAAACTGAGGGGGGAGAACTGCAAATTGGTGGGACCCGTCACGCCCCCAATGTTGGCACCAGGGTTTGGCAAGGCCCCTTTGGCTAAGAGCCAGGCACGGAGGAGGTGACATTAAATGTTTTTTCTTGGCTGGCAGATTCGCAAGCCCTGTGGGTTGGTTGGCTGGCTCTGAGCCAGCCGAAAGCCCAGTTAGCACCAACTCAGCCAGTCAAACGCCGACCAACTCGAAGTTCACCCAAGTTTAACCCTAAAAAAAACGCAACAAATCGTTGCTTCCACTGATGGGAGGCCTCAGCTAGCCCCCACCCGAACAGTCACCAATTTTGACCATCAAAGCTGAACGCCAACGGTCCCCGAAACAAGACCTCAAGGAACTCGACCAAGACCCCGCGAGGGGCCGAAATCAATCCGAGGGTGTGGCCAGAGGACCTTCTGAAGGCTGCCTGGGAGTTTCCAAACGGGGACTGGCTGGCACGCTGAGGGACTTCCCGTGCGAGGGCGCCAGGGGGCACCCTTGAGACGGGTGGTGTCTCTCTTGTTTCCTGTCAAACAGCCCGAAAAAGCTACGCTTGAAGAAGTATTGCTTTTTGGGTGGCTGAACCATCACCTTTTTGGAGTTGTTCTTTCGTGGTCATGTTTGCAGGGGGCGCAATACAATATAAGGAAACCCGTTTGACTAACAAGCCACTGCAGGGAAGCGTGGGCTTGCTTCAAACGGATGACAGCATATGGAATGAAAGTGACTATGGCCGGGCATACAACAGCTGCTGGATCCTGCTCGCTCATTGCCACTGGTAACCTGTCTCTTCCAGTCGGCTTCCATCCTGGAACCGGAAAGCCCATCTCCTTAGGGGCGTATTTGTCTCTAGCTGTAAGTTGATCCTGAACAAACATGGGGTGTCAAGCAGTCCGGTCCTGGCAGTCTAAGTTAAACACAGGCCGGTCATTTGGACGCATCCGGCTGACTGACGCACTTCCCCATGCACTTGATTGTGTTGGAGCGCCCCGGCCTACATCCCTTCTGCGGGTCGCGTTTCACTGTGCCACAGCTCAAGACGCGGAATGCCTTCTTTCAACTCTGGCTGGCTGAATGTGTTGCCAGGGATGGCAAGACAAGACATTCGTTGGATTTTGCAATGCTGCGATTTTTTGCTTACGAACTCGGGTCCGGATTTCAAGCTCGTAGCCCCTCAGGGTCTGGGGTACGCACAATGCCTCGCCTTCCTGAGAGAGGAAAGACAGCAGCCTCGGTGTTCAACTGCTGCGCACAGCTTGTAAAATGGACTAAGGCTACAGTTGGCAAATGGTTTTCAGATGACCTGTCAAGTCAGGCTGAGACGCTCGGCAGGAAAAGCGTGCGAGCGCGCCCGAGAGAAATTGGAAAGGCAACTTGCCAGGCACGGAAATGCGTTTGCTTAGTTTGCACCTTGACCAGTTTCTCCTTAGGATTTCTCTAGGGGCGACCCAGTATCTAGCCACGGGTCAGAGGACAAAGGTTGAAGCCCCAGGTCGGTCTTCCGTGTCTCATGGACAAGACGTGGACTCCTCCATCGCAGAGAGCGTCTTTGGGCTGTTGGAGGTGCTGACACGGACCTCAACTGATCAGCACCCAAATTCCCCATCGGCCCTTTTAGTAGGGGGCTGTAGTAAAGCCTGCATAAACCTTCCACCTCAAAGTAGAAGCAAATGTCACTGGGAATTGGTCGTTGCTCAACAGCGTGCTTCATGTTGCGGGGTACGTCTTTGCACCACAGATCGTGCATGAAGGATTCAGTTTGACGGAGCTTGGGTCTTCTCACACCGAAAGTAATGCCCACTGGTTGGACTGCAAAAGCAGTGCCAGTAGAGGCAGACACTGGGCACTTGGCAGAAGCAGGGTACTTGCCATATACGTACCTACGTTACAGGCGGAGCTTTGTAAGCCGCTTCCTTTGTCCCTTCTGCTAGCCAAGGCTGCATTCAAGCTGCATATGCGTGTTCGGAATTGGGCAGGCCTGTGTGCCAGAGTGCGACTACTCGGGCGAAATTCGACAACCGTGGCGAGCTTGGGCGTTTTTTTGTGTAAGGGTTGGACGGCCAAATGGTAACTCAGGTCCGGATCTTCGCTCACCGGAATAGTTCCCACCGGCACGTACCGATGCAAGGCACTTGGTGCTTGATTTGTGGACTCCTCAGGAAAGAGAAGGTGTGTTGTGCTATTTTGCAACGCAGGATGGGAGGTTCATGATTATCGGCGCCAACGGGGACTCACTCTTCAAGCGCTTGATGCTGGCCAGCTGCCCAGACTTTGGCAGGCGAGCCAAAAATCTAGGCCCCGAGTTGAGCCAACTAGAAAAAGTTGCCTTTCCCTTTCTACAGAGGATTCTCATGCAAAGCTTTGCGTGCTTTTGGACGTGTCCTTCGTGGAACCCTGGAAAGCGGTGCAGCCGGCATCGCTTGTGGTTTGTTCCCGAGGCCATGGGCCGAGCTGACCTGGCAGAGGACCGGAGGTCAAAAGTTGTGGTGTGAGGGCCTCAGGTCCCCAAATCCTTTGAAGGAGTTGACCTGGCTGGTTGGTAGGTACGTGAACACGCATTTGTACCTGTGACCTTCTGGTTTGTTTGCGTCGGCGCCCCCTTTTGTTTACCCTCTTTGGTTTCAAAGAAAACCACTGGCTTTGGAGGTCATCTGTTGGTACATGCCCATTTGCTCGGGAGTTCCTCGCAGGACCCTCGCTTTGCTAGCAATGAAGGCCGCTGTGCCCACGAGGCGCAGCTGGGTCAGATGCTTCGGAAATTTGAAGCAGGTGGCGGATGGACTGGCGGACGTTGGCAAGCGGCAGGTTTGGAATGTGGAATGGGTTCACTGCAATGCCCCTCCACCTCTGGGCCTCATTTTTCCGAGTTGGTGTTGAATCCATGTGAATCCCAGCAGCACGCAATGTCTCTCGGCCACTCTTGCCGGCCCGCTTGGACGCAACATGTTGGCAGGATATTTTGGAAGAGGTCATCGAGTTCTGGGCGGCTACAATTCCAGCCTCGGAGGCTTGGCAGGTTTTGTGTCCAGACGCGTGCCTGCTTTCTCTGTTTTCTTTGTGTTTGTTTGTTTGTTTGTTTGTTTGTTTGTTTGTTTGTTTGTTTGTTTGTTTGTTTGTTTGTTTGTCTGTGTTTCTGTGCCCTGTGCGTTTTGTGAGGTACAAGTTTTAAGGGAATTCAAAAGGTGTTGAGGTCTTCTGTTTTGACTCGTGTCCAATCATGCTTTGCGAGCCTTTGCTTTAGAGCTTCCCGATTGGCTGGCTTTCCGAATGGAGACCTTTCCTCCGCAACCAGCTAAGCTAATTGAAGTTCTGAAGGGGCCAGCCCCACAGCCCTCCACCGGGAATGCATCGACCGAGCATGCCTCAACTGCAGATCAGCGGCTGGGGTTTGGACAGGGCTCCAGCCCAGAATTTGCCCGCGAATCCGGAAAGTTCGCCACACTCAGACACGGCGGCTGAGCCACCCCGTGACTCAGTGCCAAGGCTCAACCTGGCCAAGAGCTCAGCGCCAGCACCTCAGCCTTGCCAGGTGGAGTCGGCCTGCAAGCAAGCTTCGGTGCCCTGCGGGCCGATCTTCTCCATCAAGGTGCGAAGACTCGGGCTGGGTTTGAGGGCTCTTCACTTCCGACTGGGGATGTGCTTGACATGCGGTTGGGGGTATTTTTGGGATATGATTTCACGTTTGGACGGAGTTTGAGTTGACTCCACGAAGCAGGCCTTGCTTAGATTCTGACGATTGAGTGAGTGCTATGCTTGCAGCAAATGAACGTGTCAATGGGGCCTTTGTCGGGCTTCTTTCGGGCCCCATGCTAGCCTAGGACATCATGCAGGACGAGCACTTTCAAGCCCGCCAGTGTTTTGAGGACTGGCTTGGGAACATTTAGTTGGCACATGCCCGAAGAAAGCAGGTTATACAAAGGGCGCGGAATGAGTGGGCAGGCTTGGACATGGCAGGTACCGCGCTTAGGAACAAAGATTTCAGCCGCAGACCAAGATGTGTATACCCGTGCAGTGCCTGCGGTACTGGGGAAGTGGGAGGCGGCCTAAGGAAATACTCAAGCAACAGTACACGGCAGCAGCATGCTCACTGCCGACCCCGTTTTCATGCCCAAGACAGCTTTCCGAGCTCATGTTTGAAGCGCGCCCTTTTCGTAACAAGATGGTGACTTCCGTTTCCGCGAGGAGGTGAAACTTCCAAACGGTCAGCTGGTCAAGGTGCCAGCCATTGGGCAGCGGCCCCAGGTTTCGTTAACCCGGGGGTTCTCACGGGGGCTTCCTTGTGGGTATGTGCGTGCTTGCGTTTTCGGTTTCCAGCCCTTTCCCCCCCTCCTCCCAAGAAATCGAAGACTGTACAAAGCTAAAAACTCCTTTTGGGTTTTCTTTAACACCCCCCCCCCCCAAAGAACCAAAGAGAATAACAACGAGAAAGCCAACAGACGAGGTAAGCTTTCTCAGTCCGAGGCCAAAGCTGTCCATGAGTCCGGGTACCACAGAGCATGGCGGCCCGGCCCTCGGGCAGCACAGCGACGAGGCGAGGGCTTTGGGGCGGTGCAGCCGTGTTTCCAGGGCCAAGGACCCTTTGGAGCCCAAAGAAGGGAAAAAGGGAAACCAACGTTTAGAGATGAGGCAAATCTCGAAGGGGTGCGGATATGTGTTATTTGTTTTTCCAGACCCCCTATTTGGCACCCAGCGTTGTATTTGTTGTTGGGTTGGTTTAAGCGGAAACCATTGGGAAGCCGCTAATTTTGGGTGTCCCCCAGTTTTTGAATTTGCACACATGCCCAAGCGATCGGGAGGATGAACAGTTACAACAACAGCTCCAGCCGTGGAAGTATTTGTAGCTGGCCTGATGATCAGGCCTGATGTCCCACCAATGGCTTTTTTCCCCAAACAGCTTTGAGTGTTGGGGTTCTTGATGCCGTTAGATATGATGGCAGGTTAGAGGGGGATGGCTGGCTGGTCTTTGGCGATCAGACAGCTAAACGCAGTCATAAAACCGCTTTAGGTTGTATACGACGGTGGCTAGTTTTTGCTTTATACTGGCAAATGGAAGTCGCTGGCCACAAACTGTGCGCAATTTCTGCAGATCCTGCGGGAGAAGCTGGGCCTCAGCGATCAGGAATTGAGCAGCCTGCGCGCAGAGGGCGTGATAGAGTAGGCGATAGAGAGGGTTAAGCTACCGAGCGTTCACAGTTTCCCAATTCGGCTGACATCATGGGGTTTGCGGTATATAGAACATTTGCAGAGAAGATTATCACCTGGGATCGGGATTTGTTGGTCACAGTAGCAGTCGCTCAATTTTCAGAGATGACACCTGTAGAGAGGCGTAAGCAGCAAATGAGCAGCGCCTGAAAACTGGGTGGCCATATCGATGGGTGGCTCTACTATTTGGCTCTACCATGATAGGAAGGGATAGTCGGTTGTAGACTCAATGGGTGTTGGGCACTGCTCAAGTGTGCTGAAGATGTTGAACAGATGGGTCCATGAGCTTGCGCAAACAGCGGCCCGCGCGTCTGCGCGCTCTGGGAGCCGGCCTTCTGCTCGGCGCCCATGTCTTCACAAGAAAATGACCTGGAAAAGCGGGCAGAGCACCGGGTGAACAGGGATGACCATGAGCTGATTTCGTCGTCGAGCTTGTTGAAGGCACTGGTCCCTGTGACATCCCTGTGTTTCTATCACTTGGGCAGATCGCTTCAATGAGGGTCTCTGCCGGTTGCAATCTAGAGTGAAGTTTGCAGTCCGCAAGCAACAAGCTGCTAGCACGATGGCAAAGGTGTATTTTGTGTGTGTGTGTGAGGTTTGCTTGTCTTCAGGTGCCTTTCTTTGTTGGTTGCCCAAGTTCTCCAGATGGGCAAGTGTCAAAATGGGGGGACCCAAAAAATGGAGGTGCCCCTGCTTGTACCACTCCAAAGAGAGGACGCCGAGCCGCAATCCCCCGTAGCCAGGGCTATGGCTGGGACTGGAGCCGAGGCATGGGTTCAAGCATACCTTGTTGACTCTCATTCGGCGAGCCTCTGCCGTCTGCTGTGCTTGGGGGGCAAAACTGTATTACTGTTGCCTCGGAGCACTCGTTCAGGATCAGTTGTTGGGGCGTTTGTGCCCTGCCAGATTGCTCTTTTTGGCTGGTCCGATGGGGTGATTGTCAGATGATTGTCAAGTGACTATCTGATTGTCAAAGTGACTATCTGATTGTCAAAGTGACTATCTGATTGTCAGATTGGTGAGAGTGGGAGAGACGAACACATCAGAAACCACGCCATGTCGCGCAATTTTCGCGCTTGTCCTGACCACAGGCTGGAATGGCTGGGGCCAGGGCCAGTGGCAGTCGAGTGGTTGGTCCTGGCCTCTTGGCAGGGCCAACCCCTGGCATTTGGTTCATATGTTCCTCGCGATGCCGTCCAACTTGTGGGTCCTCTTCTAGGTTTCGAGGGACCCCTTGCTTCAGCATCTATGTTTGAGCAATCCACGATGGGTTATAAAGAACCTTCTTTTTCTGGTTTGAATCCCGCTCTCCCTTCGGAGCCTGATGCCTTCCCATGTGCCACTTTGCTCGCTGTGGCGCGTATCATCTTGCTGCTAGTTGGATAGATCGTTCAGGTTTTACTTTTGGAAAGCCAGCAAAAGGTATATAAACACCGTTCAATAGCCACCAAGTGGTGTTGCTGGAGCTCAGGAAGCAATGGCCCACAGCTGAGGACGGGGCATTGCCAAGATTTTCGAATCGTATGGTATGACAGGCTTGTCTCTTGTTCGCATATGGCCGGGGCAGTGTCAGCTGTCGGTGCCTGGGGATGGCAGAGCTGCAGATGAAGTATCTTTGTTGGAAGCCTTTTGCCCACGCACGAGGAGCAGTGGTGGAGCAGGCTGCATAGCAAGCACAGATGTCGGCCAAATGCGTGCGTAGCCTTCTCCATTTGTGCAGCTTTGAAGTCTTGGAAGATTTGGCTTCAGCACTCACGATGGAAGATTCCTACTTAATATATTTATATATATGCCACCCCCCCCCCAGGGACCTACCTTGTGGTTGCCTCTCCAGTGCATGATTTGCCCATCTAGGACTGGGAGGAACGATCTCTCAACTAGGACCAGGACCAAATGAGACTAGAACCCAGTATCTCTCAACTGGGACTAGGACCAAACTAGGACTAGACGACCCACCTCAGCCTCAGATTCTTACAAAAAGAAACTTCAAGTATAACTTCCTCTGTAATGTCCTGTATACTTTCTAATTATTGCAGTAAACTAGGGAGCAACCTAGCACTAGAACCAAGGATCTCTCATCTAGGACCAAACTAGGACTAGACCATTTAAGTCTACTTCTTATAGTATTTGGATGTCAAGTATTACATTCTGGTGGAAAGAAAGTCATGTTTAATATTTGGTTTGAAACAGAATAACCATAAATTATGATTGGATATTTTCTGTAATTTTATTCTACTGTTCAGTTAGCAGTTGCATAGAACTTGATTAATATATTAACTACAATTCATAAGGAACTTGCTTTGTATTGTCCTTTGTGCGTTCTATTTATTTCAGTAAGCTAGGACCATACTAGGCCTGGAACCAAGGATCTCCCAACTAGGACTAGGACCAAACTAGGACTAGACCATCTAAGAATCAAACTCTAGTTCTGAAAGTGATTGAGTTTCAAGTACAATGTTCTATTGGACAGGAATCGTTTGTACCATTTAATTTGACATAGAACAATCAATACTTAAGTTCGAATCTAAATCGAAATTCTGGCTGGAGTATGTCCTTCTTAAGCTCCATTGAATTTCAAACAGAAATTGGGTCGAATGTGATAAAACATACTAAGTGGAATTCATAAGGAAAGAATCCAAAGGTCCAAAACTTGTGTCTTTTCACTAGTCCTAACACTACCATGGTCAGAAAACACCGTAAACCACAGTGTTGCGTAGTGTTTTTCATACTCAATGCACATCTCCACCAACGAACACTCGCTAAATGCTCGTTTGAATTTGAACACAATTTAATTGGGACTCAATACGGAAATATTTGGTCAGAATCCTAATGGTAATCAAATCTGAAATTTCGTTTGTAAATAGAGTTCCTTTCCCAATATGTACTTACAATTCAATTAGAGCTTTAACAGGATTTGATAAGGAAAGAACCCAAGCCTGTATTCAACATTCAATTCATATTCTCTAGACAAGTCTTCTTTGCAAACGCGAGTCCAGGCCCGAGTGAAACCCATTGAAACCAACTGAAATTTCAGTTGAGCCTGGGTTCAAGATTCCCTAGAAGACTTTGGCCTACAATCTTGAATGTGGGTCTAGATTGAAGCAGATTGAATGAATAATCAGGACTTGGATGCTTGCACAACACTGTGCCAAAGTACAGCCGCGCAAAGTGTAATGTTGAATTTGGGTCTCGATTTAAACCGATTTAAACCGATTTAAGTTTAAATCGGGCATGGATTCAAGATTCAAGATTCAAGAATCCAAGCCAACCTGTTCCAGTGAATCTTGAATCCAGGCCTCGATTTAAACCGATTTAAACCGATTCAACTTAAATCGGGCATGGATTCAAGATTCAAGAATCCAGGCCAACATTTTTCAGGGAGTCTTGAATCTTGAATCCATGCCCGATTTAAATTAAATCGGTTTAAATCGGTTTAAATCGGACCCTGGATTCAAGATTCCCTCGAAAAGTTTGGCCTGGATTCTTGAATCTTGAATCTTGAATCCAAGCCCGATTTAACTTAAATCGGTTTAAACCGGTTTAAATCGAGCCTGAAGCTTCCAGAATGTCCTTGGACATGTGTCTTTTCCATTGCTTTCCCCAAAGCCCAAAAAATGGTAGAAAATACTGCAAATACCAGTGAATTCTTCAAAAAGGTAGGTCCCTGGGGGGGGGGGGGTACCATATATATATATATATAGGTCTGCAGCTCACTTTCGGATGCCAGCCTTTGATTCGTCGACTGCATTGCTAGCTTTTCTGGCTGGACGGACCTTGCAATGCGCAAGAACCAACTACCTTCAGCTCGTTCCAACAGTCCCTGGGAAGGGAGTACACAACTAGTCTAACAAATGAAAACAAAAAGTACAAATTAATAAAAGGTTTGCAAAGTAATACATAGAAAAGAGAAAACCAAATGAACAAGCGCGAGTTTCGCGCCCGCCGCTTTCCTGCCATGGGCACTGAGAGATGACGCATTTCGGGGGCATCAAGTCTGCCTCATTGTCGCATGAGGAGGCCATTCTGGCAGGCGACGTGGCCGGGACGTCGCATGCCCAAGGATAATAGGTCGAATGTTTGGGTTACACTGTTCCAAAGAATCATGGCAGTGGACCGAAGTCGTTTTCAAGAGGACTTTAGTCTTCCAACAGCTGCTGTATGGATGAGATAGAACCGTTGGTGCTTGGATGCCCGATGACAAACACCTTCAACCACGGTAACGAGCACTTGTGCCTGCAAAGAATCCGACACAACATGCATGAGCTACACTCCCGGCAAACTAACATGGAAGCTCCCAGAAGGCCTTTGCAAATAGAGGCAAGTCTTTCCAAGGGGTCCTGGGAGCTTCCATGTTATCCTGGGAAGGTAGCCTATTTGACAGCAGCATTCCGCATGTACTGTATGGCTGCATTGCTGTGTTGGGGTTGCACCTGAGCAGACTTGCCGGGGCAGGGGACACAAGTGCCTCGCTGTGCAAAGCCACTCCCCTCAACTTCTAGAATCATGCAAAAGCGACGTGAACCAATGCGGAGGATATCACGCTGATAGCAACACATTTAGATCAGAAAGATTTGAATCGCTGCTGATTTGGGTTGTTCTGAAGTACAATGGCTTGTGCATGCATCTCGTTTACCCAGTTGTTGTGCATCAAGTTGTTGGACCCTCTTCAATATTGACCCCCTCCTAGTGCCAACAGTCGTTTGGACCAACTAAAGTGAAAGTTGGGGGTCTGGGATGGACTTGAGCTTGCCAATGCTTGCTTTAGAATTGCCAATTCTCAAGATATAATTGATAAGAGTTTGCCTCAGATTCCTGTTGTTTTTTTGTATTGCCAAGACGTTGTCTCAGACCCTGAGAATTTGGTATTGCCAATGCTAGATTTACCCACTTAGTATTGCCAAGACTTAATCTCGGATTCCCAGATCTCACAGAATCCTTCAGCTTTGATGTGAACAAGCACCAGGCAAACACGACCCCGAAACCGTCACAATAATAAAGCAGATCAGGAGCTTGTGCGGGTAGCCCCTTTGTGTGACTGTGTGGCCTTGCTGTGTTAAACCGGGTTTTGTATAAACAACCAAGAACATGGTAGGGCCACTTCAAAAACAGAAATGCCTAGATTCAAGGCCTGTAGCTGAGAAAGGCTTAGCTACGCCACCCTTTGCAAGTCAAAGGCTGAGGATTTGATCTGGAATTTCTGTTGTGGGCTGCCTTTGTTGTGTGACAGTGTGTTATAAGGCGTGTGATTGATTTGTATAAAACGGATGGTTCGGGAACCACTTGCAAAGCAGGAACTCAGATCTAAGGCCTATACGCTTGCCTCAAGGCTAAGGGTATGATTTTTCATTTTCTTTGTTCCTTGCCCAGGTTTCCTTTGGTAAAACAACTTTGTATCATAGTGACCCCAGTTATGAAACGGAGTCCAACGAACATCCGCCGAATGTTCATTCAACCAGGGTTTCTCCGAGCAGTCAATTCCGTTCACTTTCCTGAGTCGCCTTGAATTCACTGAGGCAAGTAGCCAAAGATCCTGGATATCCACAGTCTCCAATGGTTTTTTCAATACTCGAAGTCACCGGGTGTCCTCTAAACGACTATGCGTGATGCACTTTAGGTGGGCGTGGCTTCCATGCGCCAAAAGACACATGGATATCCTATCCCTTTGCTGAATCAATTTGTTTGAATTTAAGTATTGCTTACTTAGCATGGGCCAAAATCTTTAGATATCATTTGGAGTTGCGGCAAAAGCTGAGAACATTGAGTTCCCTGCAATTCATGTGCAGTGGGTTTTGGGTCTTGCTCTCCACACAGCGCGCTACTTGCGATGATCTCACTGGCATCATTGAACCGCAAAGGAAGGACATTTGGTCCAGAAAGTTGTTTGTCACCCCTGCACTCTGCACCATTTGCGTAGTGATGGTTTGGAATCACTTTTGGATGGAAAAGGGAGTGGACAGAACGCGTGTCCCCTGTTCGCGGTTTGTACGGCCATATCTCAAAGCTTTATAGGTATGTTTGCAGCGGGGAATGGAAGTCCTGCGTTTATGATGCAAATGGTCGGCGTTCATGAGTCAAACATGTACTGGGAGGCGTTTCTTGCCAGGAATCGACGAACATGGATGCTGGGCGCTTGTCCACGCATCCGAGGAGTGGAAAGTTGCGGAGGTAGGTCTATGATGACATGTGCCTTCCAAGCGTAATGCAGGCCTCGGTTCTTTTGTCATTTCAGACCGATATGATTTTGGTGGGGAGCGATGGCGCTTGGGGGCACCGCGCCGGAGGCATGAAGCCAGACCAATCCATCGCTCACCAGTGCGTCAGCCAAGCGAAGAACTTCTTTCAAACAACTGGTGGTCCCTGGCCGCGTATCGGCGGACGGTGTGACCTGCCTCCTCTTGCTGCTTTTGGCTAGACGACTCGGCTACACTTTCAGGAGCTGCGACGAGATGCAGATTTCCTCCTTCGCGCAGACGCTTGGCGGTGGAGGTGGAGGGGAGGGCCTCCATTTTACCGACAACGCCTCTTAATAGTCCACCAGATTGACTGATTGAGTGAGGGAGTGAGTGAGTGTGTGGTTGGTTGGTTGGTTGGTTGGTTGGTTGGTTGGCTGATCCACCAACTGATGATAGAATGCTGACCTGAAAGCTGAGCTTACCCCAAGCAAGGCCTCGACTAGAAACTTGATTATCATTGTTCCGACACGCGCAGATGTATTCTGGACAGCTGGCCAGAATGGGCGCTGGTTTGATCTCGCGCTAGCTGTGTGCCATGTGCCATGTTTGCACAACTGTTGTTTCCTGGTTTATCCCCAGTCAAGCAGTCTGAGGTAGCCAAAGATGGCGGCTGCCTGCGGAGACTCGGCTGCTATTTACCGGTGCCATAGTCAGTTCGGGGGGGGGGGAGTGTGTTGCATACGCGCAGGTATGCAGCCGACGAGCTTTGCGCGGATGAGAAGGCTGCCAAGATATGTTATGGCAGCTCTTCGGGGGGGGGGGGGGGGGCGGGGTGCAACCAGACATGGCATTGGCATGGCGTTGTTCTTGTAGGTTGTGCTGGCTGCCGGGGGCTTACCACTGCGCGCAGTGTTTGTTCTTTGGGGTTCAACTTAACCCCAACCAGTCGCTACGAGGAAGTGGCGCACCGCTGCGAAAACTGGAGCTGAGGCCGTTTCGCAGAACGGGCATGCCATGCGCTTTGCTGCCCCCTCCGTGCGGGCAGAGAGGCACTTTGCGTGCCTCGGTGTTTTCCTGTGATCTGTTAAAGGGGTCCAGGTATTATTTAGGGATTGTGGAGATTTTGTGGGAGATTTGACCGTTTCTAATTGCGGCCGGGCAAAGTTATAGATGTTGAAGTTGCGCACGGGTCCAGCCGCTGATTTGACATGCGGGAGAGGTTGTGAGTCTGGTTTGGTCATCATGGTGCATCCCTTTGCATGAGCAGCATTATCGAGGAAATGCTATTGGAGGCACCATGGGAACCTGCCTTCTAAGTGCACCTCCTCCAAATACGTCCTTCCCGTTTTAGCCTCCACTGTTTTTGCTCAACACACTTCAAAGGCGGCAAATACAGCGGGCTCGGAAAGGAGTGGGCAAGGACTTTGGCACTTTGGCCTGTATCTTCAACCTTGGTCCTAGCTTGTCCAGATTGCCAATACTCTTCATGGATCAGGGGGCAGGGGGGAAGGCCACACAGAGGTCCGTCCAACTGGTTCAAAAAAATTGGAAAGACTTGGCAACAGCTTGTTGAGATTATTGATTTATATCATATAATGCTACAGCATATGTATATATATATACATACATACAATACCCACACATTCCAATGTTAGCGCTGGTTGCACACATTCAGGAACGTTGGCCTGAGAAGCATACATTCAAAATGATGTTCGACAAATCCGACAAATTCACTTGTGCCATCCCTCAGGGGAGCAAATCACGCCAAATCACGGTCATAGATCAATGTACCCCGAACATAGCATACATTTGGCCCCAAAAACGGCATTCAATCTGATGATCACGCCAAATCATGCTCGGTCACTCCAAGGAGTGCCATAGAATCCGATAAGCCCAATGTTGTCCTGAGAGGCCTACATGCCAATGTGCCTTTGAGAGGCCTACAAAGGCATGTTGGTAAATATGGCACGCAAGGATTGTTTTGGATATAATATGCAATTTGAGTTGAGGATTGGAATAGAATATGTGTTGATGCCGGCGCGCTGGCACTGCAGAAAGGACATCAACGCCTGACGCTGCGTCCCCCGTGCAAACCCTAATGCCCTGAGGTTGGAGTGCGTGAAATCCAACAGCGAGGCAATGCTCTATGTGTCTACAGAGCTCCGTGGATTGTCTCCAGCGGGGGGGATGCCAAGTCTTTCGTTGAAGAATTGCACCGTCCACATTTTGCACAAAGTTTGGCGTAGCTCTGAGGCCCGATGGCAAATTGGCTTCTGGGGTTCTTGTTGCGGACCGGAGAGACAGGGCCCACCTGTTTGGGAAAACACACTTTGGCGACTGAATGTTAGGCTGTTAAGGTATGTTTCTCATTGTTCATTTGTTGTTACACAGTGTGAGCCTGTTGCTGTTGCCGTATGGCTTGGGCCGACTGAGACGTGGCTGCCTCCTCTCTCAAACGCCTGGAATTAGTGAGAAAAAGGCAGATCCTTCGTTGTTGTTTTCGGCAGTCTGAGATGCTTGAGGCAATTGTTGCTTTCTGCCGTGTATGTCGCTGAGGAAGTATGCTCATGCTTTCGTTCACGGGGCCCGGGAAAAGGGGGGTTCTCTTGGGGCGGAGGTCTATGTGAGACAGACAGGACAGACGCTAAGGTGATGACGCGCATTTCACGCTAGAAGCGGCGCTCAGCGGCTGCTCCAAAGATTTGGTGAACCCACGCCTGCGCGTTTGGTTGGAAGCTTGGTGGGCCAGAAGGTTTTGATTTGCGTCATCGCACCTTGCATCAATCATGCCAATCATTTTGCACACTTTGCTTACATGGAACTCCTTTAAACAGGCAATGCCAAATGAACACCAGATATGTGGGTCCGTGTCATAGTTGTTCAACGGCTTGACCAGCCTGAGGGCTTCGGACGCCATGTTTCTTTCCATCCCCTCACATCTACGCATGTCAGACAAGAAAAGGTCATCCTGTGGACTTGCTGGCAACCAAAACTACCAATGATCAGGTAACCATGAATGGGTGGTTTGTATTTGTGGTTTGGGGATATTCGAGCCCCTGGCTCTTGTAGAGTGTAAATGGTAAACCTCCCCACGCCTCCAAACCACCAATCCAACCCTGCAAGTGGAGAATGTGGGCAATCCCTCCCAAGCTGAAGCAGCTACACGCACTGGGATTTCCAGAGGAAATCCTTGTTGCTGGTGGGTATTGCGCAATCCTCCTGTAGAAAATCCTGTAGATGTAGACAACCGTTCCGAGCAGCATTACAAGCGTTGTCCACCATCAGTGCGCGTTGCACTGTTTCAGGGCATTCTTGACCATTAATCCGCCCGAGATGCTGGATCATCCAGTTTGTGTTGCTTTTACGTATGGCAAGCACACAAGGATGGCATTGCAGGCAAGTGACAGTACAACCAACAGCACATGGCCACGGATGCCTCGGCACAAGGAAACCCCATGGTGTGACACAATTTGCCAGCGTATTGTGGTTGGATGTGGCTGCTTCACGTGCCTTGCAATAGTAATAATAGTAATATCTAGAGAATCCACCGTGTTCATCACGTCAAATGCTGATTTAGAGCCATGGCAGGGGGAGAAAGGGTGGGTTGGACGATGATCACAAAGAGGTTGCAATGGAATCGGTACATGAAGTCGTGCTCACCGGTGCCCTGAGGAGAAGCGAGACGAGCTTTTGGTCCGCATGCGCGAGACCATTGACAACCAAGACCTGCCGGGCATCCGTGAGGCCAGCACCAGCTTTGGACGAACCGCTGCAGGTCATGGCTGCGTCGAGTGTGCAACAAGAACGCAGGTCATCAAGGATGGCGAGGAGCACGGCTTGCCAGCGCCTTGCCTCGAATTGTGTGTAGCCAATCCTGGGCACTGCTGGCGCCTAAGGATAAAGATCTGCAGGAGCCACGCAGCGCGGTGAAGAAGCTGGCAACCTGGCTGCAAGCTGTTTGCTGGGTGCAGGATTGATCAAGGCTGCGTGGGTGACACGTTGCTGCATGGGCAGTTGCGAAGAGGCGGCTGGCAACTTTGCCAGGAACCATCACAGATGAGTTCTCACCCAAGGGCATGTCGCAACCTGTGCCCAACCACCCTTTACTGTTCCAGGTCAAGTTGTGAGTTTGCTGCGTACTCCGGCATCGGGGTGTGAGGTGAAGTACAGCGAGGTGGGGAGCTTGCCGGAGCCTTAGATGGCATGGTGGGAAGTTTCAACTTGCCCTGCGCCATGGAGAACCATCCGGCCAAATCTTTTCCGGGGTGAAAGTGAACTTTCTCCGAATGTGACAAACAAACCGCGTCTCCAGCGTGGTGCCGGCTGCAGGTGGGAGCCATTGCAGTCCAGCCCTTCGGCTGAATTTCCTCAGAATTTCCTACTGTGGACTTCCAACTGGTGCAGGATTTGGTCCATCCACTGTATTTCGCCCTTAGCAGGCGGCTTTAAACATGAGCTGTGGGGCCAAATTGAAGCGGGGATGTGGGGAACCAAATTGTCACAGCTGTTGCAAATCACAGCTGTCACGCGGAGCTCTCACGCTGGGTGGATGAGGATCGGACGTCGCTTGACATGTGACAACGTCCAACCTTTCAGGTGGGGAGTCATTGAGATCTTTGAAGGAATGTATTCGTGCCAGTCTTCTCTCAACTCTCAACATATGCCGGGCTACTGCGCGAGTTTGATTCATAAACGCGCTCAGCTGCAACAGAAACATAGCATTCGGTCATGCAGGCATTCATGCATGCTCTCATGCACATACACACGTGCATACATACAAAGACGCATATCTCTCTCTCTATAAATGTATATATATAAGTATATGTGCGTAACAATGCATACGTCCATTCACACATACATAAACTAGATAGATGCATGCATACATACATACCGACATACCTACATACCCACATACATACATACATACATGCATGCATGCATGCATGCATGCATGCATACATACACGCATACACACACACATATACATATACATATACATATACACATACATATACATATACATATACGTACACATATTTAAATCTATATATTCATGTATATATGTTCACACGCGCGCCTTGGCACATTCATGCGCAGACGTACATGCTATACCGCCGCGTTTGCATTCAAACGCGAGCCTATGAATTTGCTGCATATTCAGACATGCCTGCAGGCACGAATGCACGGGTACACACATGTATGCACGTATACGTATGGTGCATACGACAGACGCACATGCGGGCGCGGGCGCGCACGCATATATGGCCGCACGCCCGCACGCCCGCACATACTACGCACACCCACACATATGCACGCATGCACAGCCGATTGAATCTGAATAGCTTAATACAGCTCACACATGGATGCGTGCATAGATGCGTACGTTCTGCAACGCCTTCGACAAAGAGGACCGAACAAACGCAATTGGAAGCGCTCCATGCCCCTCCCCTTTGCCCGCATAGGCATCCCCAACACCCACTGACAACACCTTGCCCAGTGGCTACGTGCCAAGGCAGTTTTTGTTTTGCCAACAGGGCACTCGGCTTACTTGAAACAGTCAAAGCCACGGGGGTGAGCCTGACACACGCACACGCATACACATTCATCGATCCAATATGGTCGCACTGCCCGCTGCAAGACACACGCCTCTCTAAGTATGGCGCCTTCAAGGTTTGGAGCAAACAGCAAGAAATCTTAAGTCCAGGCTCCCTGGGTTCAAATTCAATCGTCAGATGGTAGTTCCCCTGTGGTGTCCCACTATGGATTAAACTATGGATTAAACTATGGATTAAACTATGGATTAAACTATGGATTATCCGGATTATATAGGGATGCCCAAACAGCCCAGGCGATGGAGAGCCGCCTGTGGTGCTGATCCGAGGCAGGCCCTTTGGATGGGGGGTGTGTCAACAATAGGAGGACGCCTTTTCACATGGTCTTGAAGGAAGGCCAAAAGGCAAGCAACTATGTTCCATGGTCCCCCAATTTTTAGAAACAACCTGAATGACCTCAGTGTTCGTGTGGCCGAAATTCGGGTTTCCACCTGCTTTGGCCGTATTTCCCCCAGAAGTCGTTGATGTGGAGGGAGCATTTGCCAACTCATCACCCTAGCTCCATGAAGTGGACCAAACTTTTGGGGCGCACGAGATTTGTCCACAGCCTGAGCCTCTGTGCTCGCAGGCTCTTGGCTGTGCTCGCTGGCCGCCTCTGGGGGTCGACTGCCCAGGCGCCAGGAGCTACCGGCGGAGGCGGTGTGGGATCCTCGGACAAACGCAGACATTCGCCAGTTTCTCCCAGTGTCAGCGGGGAAGATAAACAAATATTCTTGGTTGCTCAACACCAAGCGTTCATCCTTTCAGATGGTTGTGGCTTCCCTAGTTGCAGTAGCGTGCCACTGCAGATTCCAAATTGCATGGATTAGGATTCGGGCTCCCCCTCCCACTTTTGATAACACAGACGTTAATCGCCTTCACGCGTTCTGCACAAGAGTCCTGGACAACATGTTAGATGTTGCGCTCTTTTAGCACTCTTTAGAACTTTTGGCTTTCGGGGGAAGTCACAAGTGGGACACTTGGAACAGACTGTGTGAAGCCCTGGAATCGTTGGGGAGAACCACCATAAACCACCGCACCGCAACCACCATAAAACACCACCATAAACCACCAGAAACCACCGTAAACCATAAAACCAGCGTAAACCATAAGCCACCTCCAATTGCTGCCAAGTGTATCCTCAGGACTGCCGGGATTTGCAGGCCGACTCGGAGGAGTACGACCGGGGCCGGCACCAACTGGCGACCAAAGTGGTGGCGGTGTCGCCTTTCGGCGAGAAAAAAACGCGGCGAATTGGTTGGCCTTTTGATCGGCGAATTGGATCCCGGGAGGCGCAATGGGCGCATTTGTGCGGGAGCTGCCTTGACAGGCATGTTGGAATTTGAGGGGTTTCACAAGTTCCGCAGCGGGTGGCTTCGAGGTTTGAGCTCGGCCGCTGGTTGTGGGAGGTATGTTTTTTGGGCAGGTCACTGGGCTGACCCAATGAGGCCATGTGCGGCATGTGTTCAAACTGAGTCTAGGGAAAAGTGGCCAATGGCCAAAGAGCAAGTTTCAGGGCGCAGAGGGCACGCATCTGACGTAAGATGCCAACCAAGGGTGAGGCTGGCTGACTTGCAACGCATGTTTTCGAAGCCGAGGTACTGCTGGCATCCCGGCAGCAGGGCCTTGGGCTTCCGGCTGCTAGGAAAGTGCGTACGGCATGAGCCATAGGCGCACAACGTCGATGTCACTTTCACAGCATGCTTTGTAAGGAAACTCCTTCGAGCAAAGTTTAAAAAGAGCAAATGAATTGCTGTTGCTGGGCTCAAGTTGTTTGGAAAGGCGCGCAAGTTTGTTGCGAGCCCTTGTCTTGATATGGTGGACGCTTCCCCAGGCAGTTGGTGGCAAGCTGTGCCTGCTCTTGTGTTTTTCGGGTCAGCCAGGATTGCAAGACCATGCCTCCAAGACATGAAGGCGAAGGTTTGAAGCGAGGGAGAGAGAGAGAGAGAGAGAGAGATTGCATATAGACAGGCGAAAAAGTACAAGGACAGATGTAATTGCCCAGGTTCCCTGGTTCTCTACTCGGAGCATTTAGGGAATCAATCGCACCTCAGACCCATGTTTCACATTTCCAGCCCATAAACATCGCTCCACAAGGATTACTCACTCAACAATTCGGCCACCCAGGTGAGATGTTTGAACCACAAGCGGAATCATAGCGAACTAGAACTTGGGAGGTGTTCACATCTGAGTACCCTTGCAGAGTTGGGCCAACTTGTTATAATTCGTTTCTTGAACCATTGCTTTAACGTCAGTTTGGTCTCCTTTCAAGGGAACCAGTGGCTATCACGGGTTGTTTGAGCTGTTGCCCAGCCCTGGCACGCTTTAACCCCAAAGTAATCACACAAACTCGAATGCATGACCAAGACATAGCCGAGCCAACACACACAGCCAACAAAGAATCAAACGAGTCAACCAAAACGGCCACAAACAACCAAACAAAGAACCACGCTGACCAAACGAACCAACAAACAACAGACATAACCACAACGGCACAACCCAAAAATACAGAAACTCCAAGGGCCAAGCCATCCAATCGCCGAGGCACAGCCTTCAGCATCCAGACCCCTCAGGGGTCCAGCTGCGCGCAGTGGCAAACCTGGCGCGAAGCTGTTTGCAAGACCTGGGCGCCTCTCCGGTTACACGAAAAACAGAGAGAGAGAGAGAGAGAGAGAGAGAGAGCGAGAGAGAGAGAGAGAGAGAGAGAGGGAGAGGGAGAGGGAGAGGGAGAGGGAGAGGGGGAGGGAGGGAGGGAGGGAGGGAGGGAGGGAGGGAGGGAGGGAGAGAGAGAGAGAGAGAGAGAGAGAGAGGGAGGGAGGGAGGGAGGGAGGGAGGGAGGGAGGGAGAGGAAGAGGGGGGTGGGTGGGGGGAGGTATGGTGGACAGTGGATAGCATAAGTTCTAAGTCGCGTTTGGACTGCTCATTTTCTGAAAGCATACGCAGTCAAACTGAATTGAGCCACGTACTGGGAAGAGTTGTTTAGGGCATGGTTTTGTAGAGGTTGAGTCGGCAATAGATCCTCTAATTTGGGGGGTAGCACCAGTACCCCACTTGGGGTTGGTAGGGGGAGTCATGGAGCCATTGATGGGGATTAGATGCGGCCCTGGTTTTTGAGCATAACCCAACCACAGTATTTTTGGGATTCCCTTTTGAGGCAAGCCCATGCCAGGATGTCATCATTTTTTAGGACGGTCCGTAGTTCATAGGAGAAATTTAGTATTTGGTTCAGCTTGTCACCTGATGAGTATTTGCGTATGTGTGACATTCTTGGAGGAATGTGAATTTGAGCGACCGCATTTTGTCTCTCACCAGGTTGCTGTCAAGTTTACTGGAGAACACCCTTGCTGTGGTTGGTGGAGGCCCGAAGTAACATTCATGCGCAGAAAATAGTCCCATTTGTTTCCACCCAAAGGTTGAACACCATATGCCACCATGGGTTGGAATGTTGTCGCCCGATGTCGCCCGGAATGTGGCAAGACGGCAAGACACAGCCGCACAAAGTCACTGCCTGCAAATTGCAGGTTCAATCCTTCCCCTTTCCAAGTCGATTTGTTAGGATGCTGTCATTTGCTTGGCTTGCTAAGTATCCATTTTAAGCGCGGGTTTCACGTTCGCACATAT
Organism: Effrenium voratum; assembly: GCA_963377175.1. Lineage (NCBI taxonomy): Eukaryota > Dinophyceae > Suessiales > Symbiodiniaceae > Effrenium > Effrenium voratum. The sequence continues at coordinate 1,313,501 of CAUJNA010003661.1, read as the reverse complement.
TGCACTCCGGGTTGTCCTGCTATGCTGAGGCTTGTGCATTGGAAAGATGTTGTCATCCAGGCTGGTAATTTGCATGGTTGCCTCAGTCATATGTCTTTTAAGCTTGGGACAGCATGGCGTGGCACATTCTGGAGCTAGATTTTGTCGTTTTCCAACATCGTCTTCAGCCTTTTTGCACAAATCAGAACGGCATGCGGCATGGTGCCAGCTTTTGGCTTCCCACCCTTAGTGAAGCCAAAGTGAAAACCCTCGTGGTACAAGTAACCGGCCATTTAAGCAAGGACGGAGTGATGTCATGGCAAGCGATTCCGACCCAGGTCACCAACTTGTTTGGGGAGCCTCCAAGAGAAGAAGCAACTGAGCCCTTGGGTCTGAGGGGAAGCTGAGGCGATGTGGACATAGCGCTGTTCATAGATTACTGCAGCCTCTTCCAGGAGCCTCGCACACCTTCAGAAGAGGAGGCTCTTCAGCTGCAAGGTTCTGATTATAGGCTGCAAGGTTCTGATTATAGGTTTAAGTCAGATTGGTTAAAACAGACAACGTCCAGTTTGGTTCTAACCCATTACCAGTGGGCCCCCATCAATTTTTCCGCAAGGCCAGCCTTTCCGGGCCTGACCCATGGATGATTGGCAGCGTCTTTCTGCGTGGGCCGCCATGCGAATCGCCTCGGGGCCGAGGTGTTCGAAGAAAGCTTGAAGCACGTGGCGTTGTGGTACGCGCACAAGCGGACCCAGGCCCAAAGCCGGCCGCATTGCAACATCGCACCTGGCAGGGAGTCCAATTAAGAAACTGATCCTCGAGGTAGACTCGAACTGATGCTATGTGGGAGGAAGTGTAATCGGGTAGTCAGTCACCCACCTGATCAAAGGGTACTTCCGAGTCCTAGCGCCCCGAACGCTTTGCTTTTGGACAGGTTTGGGTGCTCACCGCCACAGCCTCAAGCACCTTGCTTGCAAAGGGCCGGAAAGGTCGTGCATGGCCAGCCGGACGTTTTTGAGGCATGTGCGGATTGACGTTGTTCGAAACCTTTGGGATGGCCCAAGTAATTGCAGGGAGGGGGCCCAAGCTTTCGGATTTTGGCATTTGATCTTGCCGGCTCTCGTCACTCTCACAAGTCTGCAGGCGAGCTTCCGGACGCCACGCCGGTTCCTTATGACGCTTGGCTGCGCGTTTCGGGCTTCGGCTTGCAGGTGCCCCACCGGTCCCCTTCGGCTGAGGAGCAGCGCGGCTGGCCAAGCTTTGAGCGCGACCTGGCTGCAGGGCCTAATGTCCACTACCGATTTGTAAAGGGGGTCCCCGCCCCATCCGGAATATCATCTTGAGATCCAGTTTAAGTGGTTTCCATTTGATTTAGTATTGGTGGACTTGTTTCCATTTGATTGAGAATTTGGTGGAGCTTCCTTGTGAGATTTGGAACTGAGTCTCCGTTCGACTTAGTATTGGTGGAATTGAGTTTCCATTCAACTTAGTGAACTTGAGTTTCCGGATTTAGTATTGGCAGAGCTGCGTTTTGAGACATGGAATTGAGTTTCCGTCTGATTTAGTATTCCTGGAGGTTCCTTTTGAGATCTGAAATCGAGTTTCCATTTGATTTAGTTTTGCTGGAGCTTGCTTGTAAGATTTGGATTTGAGTTTCCACTTGATTTATTGTTGCTGGGGCTTCCTTTTGAGATGTGGATTTGGGTTTCCCCAGCAAACAATAATGTTAGCACCTGGAACAAAGACGGGCACCCCCCCGGGCAACCCAAGAAAATTGGTTCAACAATAAGCTAAGCACATACACACCAACAAATGATTTGAGCGGGCTCCCCAGCATCCAAAATGTTCAGCTTCCCCAAAATCATGTTTTCTTACATGTCTCTCGTTTAAAACAAAGCCACGAAAGGGCTAGTACTTGAGGCCCCCAATTCTTTACGTCAGGGCCCAAAGCAAGCTCCCGCAATACTAAATCAAATGAAAACTCAAGTCACAAGTCCACCAAACTAAATCAAATGTGTCTTTGTTCAACATCAATTTATCAATACTCAGTGGACAGTACCGTTCAAAGGAGTTGTGGGCTGTGCAAATGCGTCACCCTGTCAGACCCCGCCCCAGTTGCAGGCAGCTCGCCAAGCGCAGCTCAAAAGATCAAAGGCAAGCTGAGGATATGTGTCACATCAGGACCCCTCTCAAATCATTGGCTTGTGTTGGGAAAAGAAAGAAAGAAGAATCAATAGATAGAATTAAGAAGAAACAAAGGACTCTGAAACATGTCCCCCCAAAACAAAAAAGTCAATATATAAAGAAACCGACTGAAAAAAACATGTTTATATTATTTATTGATTTTCGGAGAGACACGCGGGTTGCACGCATTGTTTCTCTGCGCTCAGGAAATGTGGCGGAGCTTCTGGCATGCGAGGCGGGGTGCAAGAGTGGATTGCCACAATGTCATTGGCTTTCAGGATGGGAATCGGTCAGACAACCCATTTAGATCATAGTTGGAAACTTGCTTTCAGCACATGTGAGTGTTGCCAAACCCGTGCGCCCAGACATTTGGGAGGAAACAGTCCCAGTTGAAACGGGTCTCCAACTGCGCTGTCGCAGTGCAGTTGTCGAGATGATACACCTTGCGAGATGGGGTGTCCATTCGTGCGGTACTCTCAAAGAAATGCCCCGAAAACTGCCAGGATCGCCGGTGGCGGTTTTTTGCCCCCAGCAGCTGTGACTGTTTTTTTGGCTTTCTCGGTGGTTTCCTTTGGTTTCCCCTGCCAAGCAAACGGAGCGCCGAATCCGAGCCTTCGGCCAGGGCGGCGCCGGCCAGTCCATCCTGCTGGTGAGCGAGGCTGCCATGGAGCTACTGGAGCGAGAGATGCTTGGACGGGGATGCGATAGGCAGGAAATATGGAATGACCCCCCCAAAGAAATGGAAACAAAACACACACATCTCTTTTGGTTTCCTCAGGGATGCCCTTCCGGTTCATTCCCAAAGCCCCCTAAGCAAGTGTCTTTATGCATCTTTCGGATTTGGCTGGCCTCTAAGGATTGAGTGGCCTGAGGTGATGAGAACCTTGAAGGCCAAGCAGGCGCGCGCGACGGCAATGGCCTTCGCTCTTTCGGGCTGGGAAGTTGTATCCGGATGAGTTCCGAAGCCCATTTTGGTCCAGATATGTTTAGTCTCCAAGAGCCAAGACCGTCTAGCTTGCGAGTTTAACCGTTAACCCCACTTTCCCCCACATGAAACAAGTCATTCGTGAGCTTGCAGGAGCCGCCCAAAGTGCCCTCGGCCTTCTGCGATCTGTTGCTTGCTGCATTGGACTTCTTGTGGATCGCAGGACCGTGTTTGACATCAGCAGTTCCCCCCATGTGTTCAGGCGGTTCGCCTCATTGAAACTGAAGGGTACAACAAAAAAGTTCACCCTGTCACATCATCCGGTGTGAGTGTGTTGTAAATCACCTGTGCGCCTTTCGTGGGTTGTTCGATGCTGTAGATCAAATCCTGCACCAGTTGAGATGGAGGAAGCCCTGTGAATGCCGGGGGACCATCCACAGCATGGGCAGATTGTAGTTGGCATCAGCCCAGGTTGGCGACGAAGTCGTTTTCGGAGCAAAAGGACTTGAAGATGCTTCAGGACAGCGGTCGATCATTCAGCTTTTGCTTTAATCATGTTGGATGCTGTCCCAAGAGGAACAGCCTAGGTCTGGCAAGGTGGCCCGAAGGCCTCTCCTCAAGTCCACAATGTTGTTTGAAGCGTGGACTCAATTGAGGCCTAGAAGCTCTGTTGGCTTCAAGTATGAAAGCCGAGCAGAGAGGGCGGTTCCATGTTTGTTTTGAGTTGCAGCTGCAGCCTATTGCAGCTTGGGCCAAGGATGCATACTCAGTCGTGTTCGAGGAGACCATGAACACAATGAGAAACCTCGCCAAGAGCTCAGAGAAAGCCGTGGCGGATTTGCTGCTTTTGGCGCACTAGAGTGAAAATCTCAGAACCGTAAGAAACCTCTTTGGTTGGGGGGTTGTGCGGGGTGTTGGTGGCTTCCCACTTACCGGCGCTCAGCGCCCCTCATAGATGAGCCCCATGTGAGCGCCTTGAGGTCTACTGCGATTTGGGCTGGGGAGACCGGGCGGCGGCAGACTTGGCCCTGGCTGTGAAGGCGCACAGAATTTATTCAGCATCGATGTGTGCGGCTGGGTGCCCGGCAGATTGATTTGGTCGATTGACGTGTACGGTGAGTGAGCTACCGGTGGGCCCTTGTTTTTTTCCTGCAGGCGTGCTTCTTGCTAGTGAACATCGTGGCTGGGCAAGCGATGGAGCTCCCGCATCGCCATCAGCAGTCATTGAGTGCGCAAGTGAGTGAAGTGCTGTCGATATTTGTCAAGTGCCCTTCCCCTAAACCCTGATTGATGATTCAATCTGGTTTCGTTTGAAGCCAAGGGCCAAGCAGTGGCCAACCTTGTCCGAAGGTGCGCTCTTGCCTAATTTTGGAACTCCGTATCTATGAGCCAGCTTTGCATCAACAGTGAGGATTGCCCAAGAGAGACGAAGCAAACAAAAGGTGTAAAATGAACGTCAGGGGTATCTTGCCCATGCGGTTCAAACCCCCCGAATTTGGCAAACCTCCCGAACCCCCCCAATTCAAGCCACCGATTGAGGGTAAGCTGACCATGCATTGCTCATCAAGGGTCAGTTTCTCACCTGTCACGGGAACATGTTGCCCGTGGGTGGCATTGACTAGCTTGGGCCGTTTGCAAGGGTCCCCTTTGAGAATCAGCGAAGTCGCAAAAAAAAGGTGGCCAATCGTTCCAAAAGTGTACTGGAGGTCTGGGGGCACAAGCTCCTTCAAGCCTGTCGGGCTGGCACGCGACTGCTCAGCTGAGGAACTGGAAGGCAGCTTGGCAATCCGATTGTGAGATAGGCGTCATGTGTTTGCCTATTTCCCGTTAAAGCAACCCCTCAAGGAGGCACTAAGGAACTAGAAAGACCCTGATGAAAATTTGGTAGAAATGGGGGAGCCGACCGGAAACACGCGCCGAAAGGCCATGGTGGGGCTGTCTTATTCCGAAGACACGTGCGCACTGGTTTTGCGAGGTTGTGGCCAGCGTCCCAAAAAAAGACTCAAATAGCTTGCTCTCGACCTTTGAGCTGCGTGTTTTTTTCGTCCATTGCAATTAATTCGCGTGCCCACACATCCGCCAAATTACAGCCTGATTAAGTTGGCTTCGCCCTGTAAAACTACGAGCGCATTACACTGGATTAAAAGCATCGGGTACATGTGACATACAGGAAGCCACTGCAGCACGCACAACATGGCTTTGTTATGGCTCACGCGCGCACTGTTAACCGCGGCGGCCCGCAGTTCGTTTTGAGTCAAACATGCTGCACGGGTGCACTTGCCGTGCTGCTGACATTTGATTTGCGAGATGGGCTTATGTACTGTTTGTTCTTGTGTGAGTGTGTGTGTGTGTGCACGTGCGCGTGCGCGTGTGCGCCCGCACAGGACCGGGGCAAAGATGCATAACCAGCAGCACTGTTTGATTAAGGCACGGCAAGCTGAGCCTTCTTGCCTCAGACCCTGAAGTCAAGCCAAGACCCCATGCCATTGATCAGAACCAAGGCAACAGTGTGGCCGATGACGGCTGTGGCGTGCTTTTCGCCGCTCGGACTTGACGAAAGTGCAGCTTGCAGGGTTGGGACAAGCCCCTGGTTAGGACATGCAACAACTAACTTGAATCATTCTCCGTTTGCTTTCCCTAAGAACCCTGAACCCTGGCTCGAAAGCTTGCATCTATTTGCATTTCTGAGGGCCCAGGCCTTTGCCAAGGAAGCCTTCACTCAGTGCGTGTCTTTGGCGCAGATCACCCTCCGTGCCAATCGAGTTGGCGACATCGGCGTCCCTTCGGCGGCAGGATCCAAACCAACGGGCAAGGGCAAGAGGGCCAAGGCGAATCATGTGCGTACATGTGCCACACACACATATATATATACATATGTGTGTGTATGTATATGTAGTTGTATATATATATATATACATATATATATATATATGTGTGTGTCCATGCATTCGTGTGACAACCTGTGCTTATGTCCCCTCCCTTTCCCTAGAAAACCATGACGCAACAGTCCTTCAGCTGCGCGCAGGCACGGCACATTGCTATGCGCTTGCCACAATGCCTCTCAGTGGAGGACCGGGCAGGGAGTGCATGGCTTGCGGCAGGAAAGCTGCAGGTCTCTGCCTTTTGTTCGCTTTTCCATGGTCAAACAGGGTGTTTTTCTTCTCCATGGTGCCAATGGGAAGTGAGACAGGCGTCGAGCAGCTAATTTTGGAGAATTAACGACGACCCGGTGCTGATTTTGATGTCACGAAGACGAAGATCACTGTCGTTGGTTTGAATGCTGCATCTCTGAGGTTTCGTTCTTCGTTCCCCCCCCCCCCCGCCCGTTTTGCAAGGTTTAGTTGAGTTAATGAAGCGCATAGGCAGGCAGGTGCCCTCTGGTAGCCACACGCACTCCGTTGGTCGGTACCTTTAACCCGTGAGCCTGGCAGCGATACGAGCGTGGCAGGAGCTTGACTTGAGCTTCAACCGGATTGGCAATGCAGCTCGTCAGAATTCGTCACAGGCATCATTCATTTCTGCCACGTCAAAGACAGCCCCATTTGACACCTTCGGACCTTCGGGTTATGTGTAGCCCTTCAATCATTGCAAGACACCAGGTGTATAGTGCTGTCGGCTATCACCTAAGGCAGGGGCCGAAGAGTTCCTCCATATGTTCCAGAATGGCCCGCATCCGTCAATGAAGGAGATCGGGGGCCTTGTTACCAGTTGTGGTTCGGTTGCGTGTGAGGGGATCGTGCATGGCAGCTCTGCCAAAAGGAGTTGCTGCTGAACAACAATCTTGCAACTTGGTGACATCGACATTGTGTCGGGCTGGCTTGCGTGTGGCCATAGCTGATTGCTCCTTGTAGCTGCTGCAATGTGCCATGTTAGGCTGGCTCAATTGCAGACTCATACCAGCTGCACTGTGAGGCATGTTGTCACGTTGGATGTTGCCTCTTCATTGGCGCAAATTGGCGCGAAGCGCTTTTGGCTGAAGAAATTCGGCATACTTCAGGGCAACAGATAAGATCATGTCCAAGACGGCCACTTCATTCGGGTCTTTGCGACAGGTGTCTTTTTGGCCCTGTAGTGCTGGTGGAGTGTTTTATGGACGGGATGGAGTCCAAACATCAGCATTGGCAGCAAGGCAACATTGGCCGTCTGCCAAAACGTACATAGACCGCCCGTGTGACGTCACCACATAAGCGGAGTCAACGTTTTCCCTGCCCAATCCTTACGACTACTGATATTGCCCGAATTTTGCATCTCTTTGGTGTACCCCAGGTTCCTTGAATTGAGGCGGTCGTGTGGATGGCTTGTTTGCCAAGCAAGGCCTGCCGTCATGGGCTCAAGCGCGCCTGTGGAGTAGGCCAGGACTAGCCACCTCTGCCAGCGACGTACTGAGGTGGGCTCATCTTTGAAGTTGCAGCTCGCCAGCGTGGCGCAAGAATGCCAGGGTAGTGATTTCACCCTCCGTGTTTTGTGAGTTGGCCTGCGTCCGTTCTTTCAGGCTACCCTTAATTGGTGGTTTGGATTGGTGGCTTGGGGATTTGAACCCATGGTTCTTGTAGATGGTAATTAAATGGGAAACCGCACCCTGAACTACCAAACCACCAACTTGAGGGAAAATGATTCTTTGGCAGGAGGGTTGCCCTCCCAGGGACAAATTGCCTTTTGCTGTTGGGCCAGTCAAGACGCAGCTGGCCAGAACACGGTGTGTTTGCGGCTGATTGCAAAGCAAGGGTCGCCTCCCGAAGTTTCACCCGTGAGCAATCGGAAGAAAACAGCATTGGATGTAAATACATGTCCAAAGACAAATTTTGGAGCGAGCTGCAACACACTGCGTCAAACTCGCACATTGGCAGGTCAGCTAGCAGGCATTGGTCTGAGCCAGCTAGCCGGCATTGGTCTGAGCCAGCTAGCCGGCATTGGTCTGAGCCACCTAGCCGGCATGGGTCTGAGCCACCTAGCCAGACTTGGTCTGAGCGATGAACATGTCCTACCTGGCATTGTGCTTGGGTAGTGATCGCTTTGATAGACGAAGAATCACGCTGGTCTTTCCTACGTGCCCGAACTTTCGAGGCTTTGGCATCTCAGAAAGTACATTGGCCGCAAACCCGGACGTTAGGATAGACTAGTCGGCAGCCATCGAGTTTGGGGGCTCAAAGAACTGGCCTGGCCTGAGTTCAGATGTGCTTTTTGGGCTCCGTAAAATGCATGTTGATCCGGCCAGAGGTGCTTTGAGAGACTTGTGCCAGCAAAGTCTGCGTTTTCCAGGGTTCCGGGTTCCTTGGAAAAGCTGCGCTGTCCATGGTTGCTCTCACTTTGGAAGTTTGGAAAGTGCAGCCTTTGCTCGCACAGGTCTCTCAAAACATGTTTGCTTTCACTTTGGGCATGGCTTTGGGGCCCAGATGTTTCTTCAGGCTTCAAAAAACGCATCTGGACTCAGGTCGGAATTTACAGGAAGACTACCGGAACACTACCCGGGAGACTTCCGTAAGACCACAGCAGACTACGGAGACTGCAAGAAGACTACGGGAAGACCTTCCCCGGGAAGATCATGGGCAGCCGTGGTGCGTTCTTTCTTCTTTCTTTCTTTTTTTTTTGGGGGGGGGCTCCAAACATTTGCATTCGGATTTAGGCCGGGGCAGGGAACAACTTCAAGAAGATTATGGCAAGATGACCTGAAGACGGGAGGCCAAGATGCCGATGAATCTCAGGCCACAAGCTTTCGACATGGATCAGCTAGTAGGCAGCGCTGGCTGGCTTTGCAAGACCCGGCAAGTGAAAAATGATTTGCAGAACGCAGCCCTGCTTGTTTCAAGTAGCGTGCCGAAATCTGACGGCTTCATCACTGCGTTTCAGCATGCTGAAGCGCTTTGGCACATTGGCATGTGTAGGCTTGTTTATTGCATACTTCTGGTCATCCAGGTGGTCGCACAGCGAAGCTCGGCGGCCGTTTTGCTCAGCCGTTGCTTTGTGGGGGCTGGCACTTTGCGGGGTGTCCAGGCCCAGCCAGGAATCCTCACACTTCGTTTCGGGCACTCATGATGTTTGGTTGGATAAGACGGGCGCCTGTGAAAATGCTGCGAATGGATGTGAATGGACCCTAGTTAGCACCAGGGTATGATCAGGGTATTGCCAACGGATAACGGCACCAACCACAGACTTGTCCCAACTTGAGCAATGCCTCGCCCATTTCAAGTGCGGTCCCCTGCTCCTAGTGGCCGGATGCTTCCTTCGGTGACCCACGCTCGGCCCGCGAGGCTCCCATGGATCTCTCGCCTTCCCGGGAGCTGCATGTTCCCAAAAACCGGGATGCGTCTGGAGCCCAGCGGGGGTGGGGAGGGTCAGAAGGGTCCGAAGACTTGGCTTCACCCGAGGGTTGGCCCGGATGTCAGCTTTGGCAACCCGGAAGGGGCAGAGGATCAGAGATTGACGACATGTTCGACGGTGTGTGTGGTTGGGGCGGATTGCACTCCAACAACCCGACCTGAACAATGATCGAATATGTACGGCCGTCCCTCCCGAATGAACCACAAAGATCACCACGATACGTGCCAACAAAACCAGCACGAGCAGTACTTGCGCTTTGCCTTCGCACAGGTTCATGGATGAGAAAGCCATGAAGCGAGCGAATCGACTGGCGGGCGTGGCTGTGCCGCAATGCGGAGGGTTTTTACTTGCAAGGGGGTTGCTCTTGCAGGCCAGGGTGATGCAGGTGTCACCCAGGCTTTTGAGATATTCAGAATTGTTCAGACGTGGCACAGGTTGTGACCACAAAGCCGGCCAGTGGTTGTTTGCTTCTATGTGTAGTTCCCAATTTAAGCGTGGGTCAAAATTCAAGCATCAGGGGACTGCAGGTTTTAGTCCTTGGTTCCATTTTTGGGGGTTCCAAAATGCACCGCACCGTGTTTAGGTGGCGCAGTCCGTTGGCAGCATGGACCTCAAGGCCGGAAACCCACCGGCACTGCTAGCCTGAGAGGCGTAACAAGTGATCAGAAGTGGGAGTGGGGTTTCTTTTTGGAGGGTACCCTTTTCAGGTTGGCGTCAAGGGAAACGTTTCGGAGGCACCATTTCGGAGCTCCCCTGTTTTGCAGCAATCCGACAAAACAGGGACTTGGACAAGCCAAGCCTCCCCAATGCATTACGCACAGCCACCAGCCAGGCTGTAGCTGATGCCTACCAGAAAGAAGCAGGGTGCTCGGATTCGCAGCTTGAAGACGCGTTGAGAAGATCATTCATGCAGGCAGTCGTCGGCTTCAGGGAGGAATAGCCGGGTCACGTTGTGAATGATTCGGAGTCCGAGCAGATAAGAGGTCATCATGCAAGGCTTAATGACTAAGCATAGTCTTCACGATGGATCCTGCAACAGATCAACCAGCAAAGTCCCAAGAGCTTTCTGTGGGGGAAGCAGGCGACAAAGGGCAAAAGCTATATGGCAACCGAATCAGGCAAAGGCAGGAGTGAAAAAGGCTGCGAAGACGGTGTTTTTTGCCACGACGTTTCCGTGCAGAATGATGAGGACCTGGAAGGGGGGGGGCGCTCGAACATTTCCCAGACATGAGCGCACATGAGCTCACTTCACACTTGTTTTTTTTGGAACGGTTGTTTCGGTTACTTACAGAATGATGGGGAGTGCACACTTTCACAGATGAGGCTTTATGCAAAGAAAAGTAACCTCAGGGCAATCGCAAAACGCAGAGTTTTATTCCACCTCAAGTGAGTATGGGAAGCCCCCAACAAAATTGGCTTTCCCCGTGTGTTCCTTTCAACCAAGCTGAAAAGAACAAGAAGAACAAACCTGGACCCTGAAACAACCCTTTAAAAACTGGGAATTGCTCAAACATGTGCAGGCATCTTAAAAGATACATTTCACCCATTTGAACCATGGCTTTTTCTAGCAAAATAAAGGGAAATCACCATTTACAAGGCGTATGTAAGGATCCCTGCATCCCCCTTGTGCTCTTTGCATGAGGCCGGCGGCAGCGGCATCGAGGCCGCGGCCGCGGCGGCGGCGGCGCTGAATGCAGCGCTGAAGGCGCGGCTTGAAAGCTGCGGACTGCGAAATCCAGAGGTGTCCTTTTTGGTTGGTTTGCTTGGATGGTGCAACCCATGGGTATTTGCGCATGTAAACAATGGTTCCACCCGGGGCCCTGGAAATCAAGCTCTGCTAACTTTGACCTTACTGAAGAAGCAGTACGCTAAAGTTTTAGATGGGGTTTATTCCATTTACCACGGCCATCTATTTGTCAAAAAGGCCACCTATGGCGAAATCCGTTCGCGCCGCGGCATGAAACCATGGCTGAAACCGGAGCGTTTCTTGGCATCTACCGTGGCAGCATCCCTAGGGTTTCTGGACGGTGGAGCGAAAGGAATTTCGCAACCATCCGCACTATGGGTGTGTGGTTTTTTTTCAGGTGACCTGCCCAAAATGATGGCGTTTCCTGGTGGCTTCCCGATAAAACCACCAAGAAAGGGGTACCCTCAAATACAAAGACACTCTTATCGCAGGGGATCGACAAATTTCAATTCAAACACCTACCAGCTGGTGCAGGATTTCGTGCAGGCACACATGGGAAATCATCCTGGGTACGCATCGGGGTTTGCAACGAGGGGCATGTTCATGCGAGCTGTGTAGCAAAGGTATGTAACGAGAGGTGTGTAACGAGCCAGCGGGTCTTGTTACAGAGGTCTGTAGCGAGGTCTGCAACGAATGTCCGCCGCGACTCTGTGACAGACCCCTCAAACAAAGTGACTGCCATGTGTGACCAAACCAAAATGGTTTGGAACGGTACCATCTTTCACACACGAGCAAACTTTTGCAGAGATGGCTTTCGCTGAAGAGCCAACCTGCAGTCAACACTGTGCTGTCCATTTCCCCCACGGCAAGGCCAGGTGACCTTCAGCTGTATTGCTTGTAGTGGATCTGCCTCAGTGATACATGGAGAGGCTTCCATGCATGGAAACTCCGACGTGGAGGAGATCAAGAAGCAGGCCACGCAGGAGGCCTGGGAGGCTTTCGCCACGCGAGTGACAAAATTAAAATCGAGAGAGGGAAAATCGGCGAAACGGGGCCCAACTATTTTTTGGTGGCCTGATCAACCAAGCTGAACAGGGTACTGTAAAACGCGGGGCCGCATTCCACCAAGCAACATCAAACGGCGCGCTTTCACAGCTTCAGACGAAGGTGCAAAGGGCGGCAGCCAAGAAGGCTCGACAAGCCCAAGGCCCTGGGGATCTCTTTTGGCGCGTGGGTTTCGCGACATCGCCAGGAAAATTCGACTCAGCCTGCCCAACCCACCGGCCCCACAACACCCACTAGGAGGTCACTCAACAGACCATTGAAGAACCACAGGCGGGGCAGGAGGCGTTGTTGCTTGATTTTTCTGTCCTTCGCGCCATCAGAACTTTCAGAAAGTGTTGAGTCGGAAATGAGAGGGGCTAACACGGTTTTGATTGATTTTCCCTTTTCGTTTTGAGGCATCACATTTTGGGCCAAAGTTTGTGGGGAGCCGGCTGGGAGTAGGTGGCAACTCGTCACGTCAGGAGAAGCAGTTTTAGCAGCTCGCATTGCCGAGGCCGGTGCTGCACAAGAGCTACTGACAGAGTACACAGACAGAATGAATCAATCAAGCGTAAGACCAACCAGGAACCAATCAACAAAAGGAAACTGCAAACCAAGCAACCAAACAATCACATTTAAAGAATGTCAAATTCAACTTCCAGCTTGGCCCTGCGGGTTTTGCCGGCGTGAATCCCGTCAAAGATGCCTGGGGTCGGTTTCGCAGGTGGGCTACGAGGGCCAGGCGCGCTCAGAAGCGCTGCGCCTGGCACACGACCAGCGCTTCAGCCGGGCGCTGAATGATAAGTCCGGCGGCCAAGTGGAGCGTCGACTAAAATGTTGACCCCGTTTTAAGCACAAGCCTCGTTTATTCTCATGGGGGTGCGGACCCGAAGCGTCCAGGTTTGCATCTAAGGGTCTCCTCCAAGCCGATGCTTTCATTTGGGGACAGGCAAGATTCTATGAGAGAAACTCGAGCAGGATCTGGACATGCTGTTCTTGGTGTACCTCTGGATTTGGGCCATGCAATGTTGCGCCCCTCATGAATAACCCCCTCCTTCTCCCGTTCGATGACGATCGAGGTTGGATTAACGCAACTTGCAGCATAGCGGGAATTATGCGCAAAAGGATGTTAGATGGATGAGCCTTCAGAAGAACGGTAGTTGCCCTGGTAGAAAGCTGCAGAATTTGCACCATGTGTCATGTGTTTTTTTCCTTTTTGTGAAAGGGCCTTGAAACATGTTTCACGGATCCGCATCCGCAGCATCAGCAGAACATATTGCATCCAGTGTCCTTCACCAGCACGCTGCGCATCCCACGTCAGCATCACCAGCAGGTCATGCGGATCTTAAGCATGATGTCAACAGCATGTCCCATCACGAAGGGGAGCCCAAACGCTTGCCGCTGAAATGGCTGGGGTGCCCATGCCGCCCTTTGTCGCAAGCACAAAAACCAATCCTATGCTGAAGCCCAGGAGCGAGCGCCTGGCCGACGATGCTGCCACGAAGAGGGCTGTCCGCGAGGCGGGCTGGGTCGAAGCATGTGAGCCGTGTCGACAGGATGTTTGTCAAATGGGTATGGGTCAAGAATAAGCCACAAGGATGTTATGGCCCGCAGGTTTTAGTCCTATTCTATTTTGACCCAGACCCAAATGGTAAGCTTTGGAGGCACCCTGGACTTGTGATCGAGACTTGGTTTGCCGGAAGGACGCGACCAACCCAATGTAACCTGTCAAGTTCCAGCGGGATAAGTTCAGATCCTCAACTGTTGTTTTCACCACAGTTCAGACTTTGCGTAGATTTGATCCACCAAAGCTTTGCGCAGATGACAATACATGATTCTATGAATGTTGGACTTAAAGTGCTCTCTTTGTTGCACATGCAGATTACAATTCATGATGATACAAGTGATAAACAACATCCTTACTCTGTCCTTTCAGATTCTCGAGAGGTCAAGAGTAAAAAGGCAACCGCTGTTTTACACGGGGTTCTTTGAATTTCCTTTTTGAACCTCACCCCACCTCAAAAGAACTCACTTTCTTCCCCAACATCTGCCGAAACAAGCTTTGGGCTTGTGTGCAGCTCTGGGCTAGAGTTCCGGAAGGGCTTTTTCGCACCCCAAAATACCAAATTTTCAATATGAAACAAACACAGAAAACACCCGGGTGCAGAAAAAGACACACCCATTGCAGCGGAGTAAGTCCCTCGCGCCGAGGAGCGGGCAGCTGCGGCCGCAAGCCGGCGCTGCCTCTCAGAGGCCCAACCTCGAAGCGTGGCCGAGCGACTGCTTGTTGGCTTGAAATGGGTGTATCTGTGTGCGCGCGCGTTTCTGTTTTTGAGGCCCTTCGTGGGTTGGTACAAATTGAAACCAAACAGCACATACCCATATATAAGCGCAGGTGATATCCCCAACAGCACGCGGTGCTCTTTTTAGCGCTCGCCTCGCAGCCCTCGCAGAACCTCGTGGAACCCTCGTGGAACCCTCGTGGAACCCTGGTGGAACCCTGGTGGAACCCTCCTCGAACCTTACCTCAGGGCCGCCCCGGACCACCCCGGAGCCTATCTGGGCTGAGACCCCAAAGCTTTCAGCTGTTGGGGAATGATCGTATTGTTTTTTTTGCGGAACCGGTGTTTTTGTGTTGTGTTTGTTGTGTTTTTGTCCTAAAGCAACTCGCTGAGTTGCTGCGCGCGTGGCCAGGCCAGGGCGCGCTTCGGGCGAAGATGGCCCTCCGTGCCGGGAGAGATCGACCGGAGCCAAGAAGCGTTTCATTGTAACCAGGTCTCCCAGTAGTGCCCTTCTACTCTTTTTCGGGGGAGGGTTCCCCTACTAAAATAGACTACAGAAAAAAGGGTACCCCCTGGGGAGAGGCCCCACGAGGGTTCCACAAGAGTTCCACCAAAGTTCCACAAGGGTTCCACGAGGTTCTGCCCGGGCTGCGGGGTGGTGCGAGCACCAAAAAGAGCTCCGCATGCTGTTGGGAACATCACCTGAGCTTATTTCCAGCTTAATGCAAACGTCACTTCTTAGACGAAAAGAGGCCGAGTTTGCTTTCCAGGGTGATGTTCAAGGGGAACATGGGAAATCTAAGTTTGCAGAAAGAAAGCTGATATTGAACGTGTCCATGACAAGTTGCAACGTTCCTCCAATTTCGTCCAGCGAAACCACATCCTCACCAAGGCTGAGCCATCACCTCTGCCGAGCCTGCTTGCCGATGATCCTGTCGCTGCTGGCATGCCTTGCAGTAAGACGTTTGTCGTTTCGATTCCTCTCCAAGCTGACCGTCTCGGGGCTAGCCCATTGGGCTTCTCAGCTCCCGCTGCAAAGAAACCGGCCTGTCTCACAATGCTGCCAGGTTGTGCGGCGGGCACGCGCCCTGTGCAGCGGAGTCGCCCAGGTGGGTGTGGTTTGGCCTGTGCTGCCTGTGCCGTGACTGGTGACTCATAAGTAATCACTCGCTGCAAGTTGTGTTTGCGCTTGCATATTGGTACTGCATGGGTTTGAAGGCCGTTCGGGATGTTTGCCATTTTTTGTGGTTTCTTGCTCTATGAAAACTTTGCGAAGCTTTCGTGTTCCCACTTGTGTTTCATGGCCGTTTTGTTTGCCTTCGCAAGCCCGCGCTCCTGCAGCGAACAGCAGCTTTTTCGTTCGGCTGTTCGGTTTGAGGCAGTGGCCCAGCTGGACCAGCAGAACCAGATGCTGATGAGCAAGCCCTCGCTGCAGCTCAGCAACCTCCCCAGGCGCGGAATCAATCCCGTTGGTGCTCGGCCTTGGGGGAAGCTGGCAACTAGAATCGAAGGCTTGTACGTGCGGACTGCTCAGCCATTCCGTCAAGTCGCTGGGCCTTGCATTTGAGATGACTTCCTGCAAGCGTATACTTTTCGCAAGTGGCGCATGGGATAAGTATTTTGAGCAATAGGAGCTGTTTCTTTTGCCCTGATTGATCGAGCTTGGCTGACAGGCCTGCCGGCTCGGACACACCAGGGGCGGGCGCTCTTGTCAGGGAAGCAACTTGTTTTTTTGTTTTTTTCCCCGGGCAATGCCTGTTTGCCATCAACCCACACCTCTTACGTTCACAAGGCCGGTGCCTCCAAAACACTAAGCGTGTGGATCGCGTGATCACTGCGCCTGAGGAGCCAAACATGGCATGTTGCGGTGCATCGGGATCTCAAGCAACACAATGTGCAAAAGGCATCTCGGTGTAAAGGCACCACCTCACCCCACAACAACATCACAAAGTCTAAAGTCAAAAATACACCCTATACACCCCAAATAACATTAGCAATGCATTACCTGTCACTTTGGCTCCGCGCAAAGTCCATGGGGCCAGGTCGGAGCGGGAGCCGCCCAAGGCGAAGCCGATGCCGGGCACCTTCGACAACGAGGCGAGCGGCGAGCGGTCGGTTCGCCAGGCGGTTCGGAAAGCCCCAGGGCACTGAGGTGCTCAAAAAGTGGGTTGCCCATGGTTGGCCACTCAGACAACCTAGCCGTTTGGGTTGAGTGTGTGGAATGCGCATAGTGAGCCCAAAGCATGTGATGCCACCATTTTGGCATGTATCTCAAAGTGTTTGGGGTGCAACTCAAGTGGAGCCAGCTGAAAATCTAGTCAAAGGTTGAGTGCAACAGCAGGACAATCAGGTTTCAATTCAACTAGGGAACACAAACATGTGAGAACATGTTTGCCAACGGCTTGTGCGTTGTTGAAAATGATTGGCCAAGATCCTTGGTTTGCTTGAGCTTGTTTGGACAAGAGTTGCACTGAAGATAAGCTGGGTCACTGAAACAGATGGCAGTTCAAAGGCGAGGCTAAGAATCTGATCCATCGCTGGAAGCCAAAAGTTTGACCATGGTATAAACTTCAAGCCGGAGTGTGAGTGCACGTGCGGTTGGTCATGCACTGCTACAGCAGCCGCCCCTGACCCCCCCCCTTAGAAACCTGATTAGGCCTTTGGAGGGGGGGGGGGCAGGGCTGTAGCAGTGCATGAGTTGGAGGTGTTTGTCAGCATGACTTGCGGCTTACCGGAGCACTCAGTCACTCGGCGCTCAGGCGCTGATTGCAAAGGCCAAGGAGCTGCTGATAGACTACAAGCGGTTTGCTGAGCTGGGAGATGGGACGTTGCGACGTAAAGCGCTCTTTGCCTTTTGTCTTGTGTGGGCTCTTAGTTGTGCAAAATTACAATATACATATATATATATATATAATATATATATATATATATTATGGGATTGAGATGCGCCAGCGGTTGCATAAGGGACACAGCGACACTGCGGGGCAGCCGCCCGGGCACATGGGGCAACAGGAAGCGCACAAAACTCGGCTGCCACACGGGGTCCGCAGGGGACAGACCTAGGCCCGAGAAGCTCAGGCGCAGGGGGGCAGGGGGGCAGGGGAGGAGGGAAACGCACGTCCGAGCAATCCGACCAAGTACTTCGCAGTCGGAGACAAGCACTGTTGCACTCGGCCACTTTGCATGAGAAGATAAACTTGGCGTCCATACAGAACTGGCATACTCCCAAACTTGGATGGCACCAACTCAGTCAACCAAAGTTGTCATTATGAAAAGGCTGCATGATGGCACGTCGCAGCGCTGCACGTACTTGAATGCTCATTTTGCGGAGGCTTGCCTCCTGGAGAAATACAAACAACTGCATCATTGCGAGTACGCATGGATAGCCAATTTCTGCCATGGCAAAAGCCAATCTGAGCTAAGGCTGACCTTGGTGAGGAGTTGCTTGCAGCCTTCACTGCAGTGCTCAGCCTGTCCTCCCTTCTGCCATGGCGGCAATGTGGTTTGTTTTCTTGGTGCTTCCCCCTGTCAAGTGGAAGAGGTTTCGTCAACACTTCCGGCAGTCTATGGTCAATTTCGGAGGGAGGTGTTTTTTTTTTTTTTTGTTAGGATGTTTTTCCGTTTTTGTTTAGGATTTGTTTTTCGCTTTTGGCTTCTTGGCTTCTTAACTTCTTGGCTTCTTGGCTTCTTGGCTTCTTGGCTTCTTGGCTTCTTGGCTTCTTGGCTTTTCGGCTTCTTCTTCTTGGCTTCTCGGCTTCTGGGCTTCTGGTCTTTTCGGCTTTTGGCTTTTCGCATCCTCTGCATTCCCAGTTCCTCTTCGGCAGGTGGCGTTTTGGCTTTTGCGGCTTTTCGCTGGTTTATGCGGCTTTTGGCGGCTTTGGCTTTTCGTATCCTTCGCGCTTTTAAGAGAGTTGTGGAAGTTTTCCTGCCGCAAAGCAACAGCAGCATCAACAGCAACAATGCAGCAGCAACTGGTGCGGTAGGACAAGCGCGTAGATACAGAATCCATGGGAAGACTAGTCTGCGCAATGACAGCGCATCTTCGAGCACAACACGGCGCTTTTTTCAGCGCAACACCGACGGGAAGGACTGACTTCGTCTCAAGGACCAGCTGGTCTTTTCGTTCACTTCGATGACATGGGATGCTTTTTTTTCTGGCAGGGTGTGGTGCGGCATCGGCCCACTTACCCCGGCCAAGCACAGCTTTTCGTATCCTTCGCGCTTTTTGGCTTTTGCGCCCTTTCATTGGTTTTTGGATTTGGCTTCCCGCATCATCAGCATCACCACCACCGTATTTGAATCATCACTTCTTCGGACATCATGGGGGGGAACCCCCTCTCCCAACCCACCCGCTACTGTTTAGATTATTTGCAGAGTAATTGCACCCCTATTTGAATCAACTCTTCTTCAAACATCATGGGGGGGGTTGCCGCCTCCCCCCCGTTACTTTATTGATTTCTTGCAGAGATTGAATTGCACCCCTGTTTGAACCATCTTTTTTTTTTTAGCGTCCAATTTCGCGGAAAATGCTGCAAATACGACATTTTAGGTAAGCTGTGTAATCAATGTATGCCTGTATGTATGCATTTCTTCGAACATCATAGGGGAAGCCACCCCCCCCCAACCCTCCCGCTGCCTTTTAAATTCTATCGCACCCTGTATTGAATCATTACACCCCTACTTGAATCATCACTTCTTCCGACATCATGGGGGGGGCTGCCGCCCCCCCGACCCCCCCGCTACGTTTTAGATTTTCTACAGAGATTTATTTGCAACCCTAGTTGAATCATCAATTCTTCGAACATCATGAGGGGGGCTGCACCCCCAACCCCCCCACTAGTGTTTAGACTTTGCAGAGATTTAATTGCACCCCTATTCGAATCATCACTTCTGCGACCGTCATGGGGGGGGGGGGGCTGCCGCCCCCCCCCAACCCCCCCGCTTTTTGCTGTAAAGTTTTTTGTTTTACTGGAATTGAAATGCCCTCCTGTTTGAATCATTATTTTTTTGACCCCGTCAACCCGCCAGCTACTTTTTGGATTTTGTTACCCATGACTTGTTGGTGATGCTAGGGATGTTAATCGGACATACGAAAGATATTAAACACGATGCTGGGAATGCTGACGGGCTAGTGCAAAATGCGTCAATTTCGCGAGAAAATGCTGTACGACATTTTACTGGCCCGGACGAAAAACAAAAAAAATCAATCCGCACCCATATCGGAGGGACAGCGGACGAGCTCAAAAAGACATTCCACCAACCAGGACAAACACTAAATGTCCCACTTCCTCTTGGGGAAACCCGTTTCGCAAAAGCTCGCTGACAGGCCTCCGCCCTCTAGCCGACCCTCAGCACGGAGCACGCCGACCAGGGAGCCTTCCAGCAACAACAGCCCTCGAGGCGAGACCGGAAACTGCGAGACCGGAAACAACATGCACGTTGGAGACCTTTGGAGCCAAGGGAGGGAAGATGCCAGGATGTTGCTGTCATATAGTCTGCTTTGTTTTTGTTGTTATAGCGAGCTCACCTTGGGGGCAACACGCTTGTTTACTTGGGGATCCCCTTGTTCAACAAAGCAAGTTTCTGACGCTTGTTGCAACTGCCAAGTGTGCAGGTCGCTTTGGGGGCTTCGCGGAACTGCGTCCAGCGCCCTGCACCCTCCCCAGGAGATCTCACCGCCCTCCAGCGAGCCCATCAGCAATGCGCCGATGTTTGCGCGCCTTGGGCTGTGGAGCACTCATGACCATTCGGCATGGGGGGTGACGTGTTCAGTGAGAAGTTGGGCAGGTGTTGCTTTTGTGATGGCTCTCCTTTTGGGTCGGTTTGAGGGCAAACCAAGAGGAAAACCACGCATTTTGCAGATTTTGCAGGTCCCCCTATTTTGACAACCCAGTTGTTCTTGCCAGACCTGAGCATGCTGTGAAGATCGAATGTGCGGCAGGTTAGCATACCCGGGCTTCTATCAGGGCGAACATGGTGCAAAGCCTCTTGAGTGACCCTGGGTACTTTAGCCATTGGTATCAAGAGGCTTCGAGCGGTCTTTTGCTTTGTCAGGTATCGTTCTCTTTGTGCAGTGCGGGAGCTTGCCTCCATGTGACTGATCCGAGGTGGAGCTCAACACGAAGAGCCGCGCCCTGAAGCGATAGTTGCGCCCTCACCGAAACTTACCGGGGGCGTTCAATGGGCAAGGAGTTCACGGAAGTTCCACAAGTCCCGATGCGTCGGGCCTTTTTTCCTTTCGGGGCATGTTTTTGCCCAGAGCTGCCCTGTGCTCCAGTTTCACCACCCTGCACCGGCTGACTGCAATGCGCCTTGCCTTAGGTGTTGCAGAGGAAGAGATTAACATTAATCCGTGGCTCAAAAATGGACGGCTTGTCCCATAGGACAGGTGTGTTTGCCTGGATTTGCGGTATGCTAGCAATGGCGCATGGTCAGCGAGCTGCTGTGTCACCCTGTCTTGTAGGTTCTTGTAGGCGGCTAAGCCTTCAGTGCGGCACATTGAGTGGAGTACAGAAAGGCCCTAGGATACTCAGATGCCACTTGGCTTTGAGTCTTTTGAGGGTACCCCTTTCGGTGTTGGCTTGGGAAACCAAAGGCGAACTGCGAACTCCCCCCAGTTTGGACGCATAATTACCCGCTTTTGAATGTCAGGTCAGCCGCAAGAAGATGCCGCTTAGAGAGAGAGAGAGAAGAGAAAATGAATAGAAAGAAAGAGAAAGGGAGAGACTCAGAGTGAGATGCGATTGGTTTAGGGTTCTTGGTGGGTACCCTGAGCGGAAGCTTCGCTTTCGTAAACATTGCTAAGCCTTTGCTGGTGGCACTTTGCCAACATGGAAGCAGAAGCCGCTGAGTTTCTTTCATTCGCTTTGTCGCTCGCCAGATTCCGGGTCTACAGGCCAGGTAGTGCAAACCCCACTCCTTGCATCCTAAACGCCTCAGTGCTGCAAGGTTATTTGCGAATTGGGTTTTACCCGAATTCGCCTTGAGGCGTCAAAGTGATAAGGATAAATAAGGAGGATGCTTCCCTTCTCCAGGAAGTATGTACCACTGGGGCAAACAAGCGCAATGCAAGCAGGTCAATCATGAACAGCCAAAGCATTGCCTCGTGCTTGCATTTTTCCAAAAGATCGTCTGGGCGCCGCCCACATGACCGTGATGGCAACTGCGCAAGCTTGCCGTGCTGTCGCCCATTTCTCAGTACAGAACGACTGCGACAGAACTGCCTTGGCCTGGTCCGTACGCGCACTTGGGCTGCCCGCAAATCGGCTCAAGCTCGCTTCTTACGTTGCACTTGTCCTGCGAGCCGGCGTTATGGAGGGGGACTGGGAGGCCAAGGAGACAAATCCCATCGAGCACTTGGAAAATGCTGGCACCTCTGCTGCGACTTTGGGCATCGGCTCGCATTTGCGTGTGGGGTCAAAGGAAAGTGCGACAGGTCTGGCGATCTGACCCCGCATGTCTACATGCAGACCATGAGCGTCAAGCAACGTTTGGGCTTGTCACTGCCCCATGCTGCCCCCGAGTGTTGCGAAACGCGCGGGAATCTTCGCAACCCTACCAAAGGGATCCCCCGAGCCGTCTGGGATATTGAGCAACCTCCATCACCTTCCGGAACCTTCCGGAAACTTCCGGACCCGGAGCCGAATTGAAGATCGCCGCCGCCCCCCCCCCGCAATTTGAGCCGAAAGGATTCTTCAAGAAGCTGTTCACCTCCTTCGGCTGGAAGCTGCTGCTTCTCATCGCGCTCTCGGAGGCAACTCTGAAGGCTGGTGACTGGGAACCCCGGAAACTGGTGGGGGGTTCAACCAGGACGCCTTGATTGATTTGGGGTCAATACTTGGACCCTCCAGCATGGAAGTGCAGGTCTCCTCCCTTTCCAGAGGAGCGGCATCTTCCGAGGGCTTTGTGCACTTCTTTGGGAGGTAGCAGGTCGTCAACCCGGTTGGCAATTTGAAGAACCATCATAGGTTCCTAATGGGGTAAGGCCACAGCCCCATGAGTTTTTACCGTGTCGCATTCGACCTTTTGACCTTCAGGTTTCCCGTTAAGCCAAGATGAAGGATGAACTGAAGAAAGTGTCGGAAAGTGCGTCTCGCGCAATCAGTCGTTGCGCCCTGGTCATGCTGCAGACGGCCCCCTGCTTTTCTGCCACGTGTTCGCCTTTTCTTGGTGTTACGTGTCAGTTTTTGTCCTTTTCTGGCTGTGCCGCCTCTACACCTGCCAAGCTGCTAGTTGCGAAGCTTGCATGTGGCAATCTCAGTGGAGTTTCAAGATGTGTGCACTACTAGGCAGCCTCGGGCCTGTGCTTATCAAAACACGCGAAACACCGGGCCGCGCACCAGCCGTGTAAGATGTGGGTTTCCATGCTTGGATGGCGCGCCGCTAACAATAGTGAATCAATGTTGGATAGTTGTCAAGCCCGGGTACCTTTCGGTTGAGCGTAATCCATCAGCTGGCAGGGCCGCACTTAGATTGGTCAGAATTGCTTTGTACCCGGCACGCGGTCACAATAACAGGTCATCCAGCAGACACTGTTTTGAGCCCTCATCTGACTGCAAGCCACGTGCTTGCCGTGCGCGAGGGACAAAGTACTGATATGCACTTTGTTGTCGCATTGGCTGGCCACCTGCCTGCTTTGGTTTTTGCTTATTTTGTTACCCAACGCATGTTGTTGTTTTTTTTGCAAAGCGCGATGCTTGCGCACGAAGAGCTCGCCTGCACAGTGGCTCCTACCGCCTGCACATAGTTTTTGCCTACTTGACTGCGCCAGGCAGTGGACAGGTGGATTGGACTCAATGTGGTTGGTTCTGGTTGGTTGATTCATTGGCTGTCTGGCAAAGTAGCTCGGTTTTTGTCGAGCGTTCCAAAGCGCCTGGTTGGGAATTTCACTCAGGGCTTTGTGGGCGGGGGCGGGAACGCTGGTCTCATTGGCCTGCCCATGGACTACCTGCTCAAAGAGTACAAGGTGCCTGCTGCTCAGCTACAGGTCTACAAGTCAGCGGTCCTCATTCCTTGGCCCCTCGGCCATCAAAACGCGCAAATATTGTACCTTCTCGCCTGCTTGGTCTCTGGCATGGCGAAATTGGGGGGGGGGGGGGGGGCGTGCAATTCTGAGGGTGATGCCGCTGTTTTCTCCAACCTCCCTTGGCACTTCGGGTGGGTTGCGCCAGGAGCTCGTTACTCGTAGGACACTTCACGGGACGATCGTTGGGCTGGCCTGTCTCAAGTATGTCTAACGGGTCACCTTGAACACGGCTTTTGCTCGGGTGCATGATGGTGCATGTTTCAGCTGCGAGGGCTGGACGATGTCACCGCCCATCCGAGGTCCATCAAGCCGCTCTGGGGCTTGATAGCGGACTCCATGCCTATTTTTGGACGCATCCGCACGCCCTACTTCGGCCTAAACAGCATCTTCGGGGTGGTTGCCTTTGTCATGATTGCGGCGGTGCCCACCCTGTCACTCCCGGTCCTTCTCATGATGTTCTTCCTGGCGTTCACATGTATCGCCTGGAGTGACCTGCTCACGGAGGCAGTGTACTCCACTCACTTGCGGGCAAAGCCGGAGCACGGCCCCGACCTGATTTCGTACGTTTGGGGAGGCATCGCCTTGGGGAAGCTGGTTTCCATCAGCATCGTAGGCGAGCTGTTGGAGAACGTGGGCAACAGAGCCCCTTACTGG